>PVJI01009052.1:0-67548 GCA_004026765.1 Micronycteris hirsuta
ACGACCAGGTGAAAGCAATATTCAAGGATCAGCAAGCCAGAATTTTTTAAGATACACCTTTGCCAAATTCCTATTAGAGAATTCCCATCCCACAGACATGATCCACACTTGCTCACACAGGAATCACACGGAGCTGTGCTCAAAACGTGTAAATTCTCAGGACTGCGTGTTTACACATGTGTGGAAATCACTGCCACACTATAGTACTGTTTCATTTATACAACATTCCTCAGATGACAAAATTATAGAAATGGAGAACAGAATAGTGGTTGCCAGGGGTTAAGGAGCAACTGGGGGCAGGAAGAAAGTGGGCATGCTTATAAAAAAGGCAACTCAAGGGAGCTTTGCCATGATGGAAAAGTTCTGTGTATTGACAGTATCAATGTTAATATCCTGGTTATGATATTGTATTATAATTTTACAAGATCTTGTTATTGGGGGCCCTGGCTGATGTAGCTCAGTGGATTGAGCACGGGCTGTGAACCAAAGGGTCGCTGGTTCAATTCCCAGTCAGGGCACATGCCTGGGTTGCAGGCCAGGTCCCCAGTGCAGGTCACGTGAGAGGCAACGACACATTGATGTTTCTCTCCCTCTTTTTCTCCCTCCCTTCCCTTCTGTCTAAAAATAAATAAATAAAATCTTTAAAAAAGAAATCCACTCCCCTCCTTAAAAAAAAATAAAGATCTTGTTATTGTGGGAAATTGGGTGAAGGGTGTGCAGAATTTCTCTACATTATTTATTACAACTACATGTGAATCTACAATTATCTCAAAATAAAATATTCAACTTCTGGTAAAGATGGAGGTATAGGAAAACACAGTGTGCCTCTTTGCACACCACAGCAAAAATTACTACTAAAATACAAAACAACTATCATCCAGAATCATCAGAAAATCGAGCTATATGGAAGTTCAACAACCAAGGAATTAAAGAAGCCACATTCATTCAGACGAGTAGGAGGAGTGGAGAATATCGGAATGGGCAGCCCCACACTCATGTGTGGTAAATAAAAACCTAGAAGGATTTCTTGTGAGTGAGAGATCCCAGACTGACACCAGATCACACAGCCCAGGGTTCCAGTGCCAGGAAGACAAGTCCCCATAACTTTTGGCTATAAAAATCAATGGGAGTTAGGGTGGCGGAAGAAAGTGTAGGATTCTCAGGCGTCTCCTCTTAAACAGACTTAGGACTTACGCAGACTCACTTCCTCTGGGCTCTAGCACCAGGGCAGCAGCTTGAGGGCACCAGTGGCACACAGGGAGGAACTGAAGTATCTGGCATCGGGGCAAGTGCCAGAGGACAGCTTCCTCCTGGACAAAACTCCAGGGGCCAGGCAGCAGCCATTGTCCCTTTTCTGAGCGCTCCTCCATACAGAGCCACAGAACAGCAGCACCATATCTCAGACTCCATCAACCGGGTTCACATGAGTTGCCCCACTTAGGCAGTTACCTAAGGCTCCTTCCCATCCAACTTATCAGTGTGCTTTTCTACATTAGGCCACACCACTAAAGACAGGGAGTCAAAGCAGCTCTACCTAATTCAGAGAAACAAACACAGGGAGGCTGCCAAAATGAAGAGACAAAGAAATATGACCCAAATGAAAGAATTGAACAAAAAGAACTCCAGAAAAAGGACTAACCAAAATGGAGATAAGCAATATTTCAGATGTAGAGTTCAAAACACTGGTTATTAGGATGCTCAAGGAACTCATTAGATACCTCAATAGCATAAAAAAGACCCAGACAGAAATAAAGACTACATCAAATGAAATAAAGAAAAATTTATAGGGAATCAACAGTGGAGTGGATGAAGCCGAAAATCAAATCAATGATTTGGAACATAAGGAAGAAAAAATATTCAATCAGAACAGCAAGAAGAAAAAAGAATAAAAAAAATAAACAAACCAAAACTGAGGATATGGTAAGGAACTTCTCGGACACCTTTAAATGTACCAACATTCAAATCATGGGGGTGCCACAGAAGAAGAGGAAGAGCAAGAAATTGAAAAGTTATTTGAAAAAATAATGAAAGAAAATTTCCCTAATTTGGTGAAGGAACTAGACATGCAAGTCCAGGAAGCACAGAGTCCCAAACAAGTTGGATGCAAACAGGCCCAATCCAAGACACATCATAATTAAAATGCCAAAAGGTTAAAGATAAAGAGAGAATCTTAAAAGCAGCAAGAGAAAAGCAGAGAGTTACCTACAAAGGAGGGCACATAAGACTGTCAGCTGATTTTTCAAAAGAAACGTTGCAGGCAAGATGGGACTGGCAAGAAATAGTCAAAGTGATGAAAAGCAAGGGATCTACAATCTAGATTACTCTATCCAGCAAAGCTATCATTTAGAATTGAAGGGCAGATAAAATGTTTCCCATACAAGGTAAAGCTGAAGGAGTTCATCATCACCAGGCTATTATTATACGAAATGTCAAAGGGACTTATTTAAGAAATAGAAGATCAAAACTATGAACAACAAAATGACAACTATTAACAACCAAACCTAAAAACAACGACAACGAACTAAGCAAACAACCAAAACAGGAACAGATTCACAGAAATAGAGATCACATGGAGGGTGATCAGCAGGGGAGAGGGAGGGGGATGGGGGGAAAAGGTACAAGGAATAAGTAGCATAAATTGTAGGTAGAAAATAGACAGGAGGAGGAATGGGAATGGTATGGGAAATATAGAAGCCAAGGAACTTATATGCATGACCCATGGACATGAACTAAAGGGGGGGATGAAGGTGGAAGTGGGTAGGGATTGCCAGAAGGAATGGGGGTACTCGGTGGAGGGGTTAAAGG
The DNA here is from genome assembly GCA_004026765.1 of Micronycteris hirsuta. Taxonomy (NCBI): domain Eukaryota; kingdom Metazoa; phylum Chordata; class Mammalia; order Chiroptera; family Phyllostomidae; genus Micronycteris; species Micronycteris hirsuta. The sequence goes on from PVJI01009052.1 coordinate 2,806, forward strand.
GGTTAAAACTGGGACAACTATAATAGCATAATCAATAAAATGTATTTCAGTGAAAAAGAAGCAATAAATTGTGAAAGATATCTGTGGCAAAAACATAAGGTATGGGATTAATAAGATCATTTTACAAAAAGTCTTGTCAATATTTTAAAAGCCTTAATAAATTAATGTTAAAATAATAAAAATTCCCCCAGAAAAATAGGAAAAAGGACGTGGACAGATAATCCAGAGAAGAAATACAATTCACTTGGAAAAAAAAGTGGGAGGGGAGGGGACAGGATGCAGACAACTGTAACTGAACAACAATAAAGTAATAAACAATAAACAAATAAACTTACGTTATTTTCCACTGGGGGGAAAAAAGAACTTGGAAAAAATAAGTGTTTAATAGTATTCAAAGGAATACAAATTAAAACTATAATAAGATACAATTCCTCCTATGAAATTGACAAAAAATAACTGAATTAAAAAACAAAACACAGATCCAAAGGTCTCTAAGTTGCAGCGGAAAAAAGTACTCTCGTATACTATTTGAGATGTATAAATTGCTCTGACCTTTCTGGAAAGCAGTTTGCTAGTACTACATGTAAAAAATATTTCTAACTTTTGACCTAGTAACCCAACTTCAAGGAATCAATCCATCCTTAGGAAAAAATCAAAATGTGGTCAAAGATGTATGCACAGCAATGCTCTCCCCAGCTTTGTTTGAGATAGAAAAACTGGGAAACAAGCCAGCATTTTACAATAGGGAGTGATTAACAATTTATATATAGTACATGTATACAATGGGATATAGTACTATCTAAAAATCATGTTTTTAAGAATATTTAATGACAGGGAAATGTTCAAGATATAAGTAAAAATATGAATATGTCATTACGTGATTTTCTGTGAGTCATGAGATTACAGATTACAACAAATTTTTCTACTTTTCTGCATATTCCAAAATTTCTATAATAAGCTTTCCTTTTTAACTTCATAAAACCAGAATGATGTCAAAGTATTTTAGCTGAATATAAAATAGAAAGTTAATGTTTTAAGCAATTTTAAAAGTCATCCATAATCTTACCTCTATAATGTATGTTTGTTTTGCATTTATCATTACTTCATCCTGAAATTTTCTATACATACAGAATATCTTTAACAAGGTACATTAAACACTCATGTAACTACCACATAGCCTCTGCAGTTACCAATTTGCTATATTTACTTTACCACATATCTATCAACCCCTCTTATTGTTTTATGCATTTAAAAATAAATTCCAGAAATCAGTCTTTCAGCTCTAAATACACCAGTGTACATATCATTAGCTAAAGTTAAATATTTATGTTTCTTAATTTTTTAGTTAAAATTTACACCAAGTGAAATGCAATACTCTTGAGTTTGATGAATTTTGACAAATGTAAACCACACCCTCATCAAGATATAGAATAATTCCATTGCCCCAGACAGTTCCCTTGTGCGCCTTTCCCATCAGTCCCCAGTCCCACGCTCTGTGCTTGGCTTCTTTCACTATAGATTAATTGTGCCTGTTACGAAATTCTATGTAAGTGAAATCATACAGTATGTACTCTTATGTTGAGTTTGGTTGTGCTAAGGATAATAGTTTTTTAAATGTTTTAAAATTTATTTTTAGAAAGTAGGGAATGAAGTGAGAAAGAGAGAGAGACACATTAATGTGAGAGAGAAACACTGATGTGAGAGAGAAATATGGTTTGGTTGCCTCTCACATGCACCCTGACCAGGGATCGAACCCACAACCTTGTCATGTGCCCTGACTGGGAGTCAACTGCCACCTTTTGCTTTGCAGGATGACACCCAACCGAGTCACACCAGTCAGGGCAAGATTATAGTTTTGCTATCTTCTGGATTGCTGCTTTTATTGGTAATTCATTTATTTCTATGCAGGAAGGAGTATACCATTATATGAATATGCCCCAATTTGTTTCTTTAGTCACCTGTTGTTGGACATTTGAGTTGTTTTTGTTTTTTGTCTGTTACAAAGATGCTGTGAACATTCTTGTTCAAATGTTTTTGTGAGCATGTTTTATTTCTGTTGAGTAAATATCCAAGCAGGGAATTGCTGGGTGAGAAGGTAGACAGACAACGATACAACTAAAAACAATGGCCAGAACTTTTCCAGAAGAGGTTGCGCCCTTTGATGAACCCACCAAACATATATGCGAGGCTGGTTGCTCCACATCCTCACCCACTTTTGGAGTTGTCAGTCTTTTTCACGTTAGCCATCCTGGCGGGTGTGAGCGATAGCTCACTGTGGGTTTAGTGAGCGTTTTCCTGCTGGCTATTGATCTGGGGCACTTTTCATGTGCGTATCGACCATGGGTGAAGTCATGGGGAAGTCCGCTGTGAAGTGGTCTGTTCACATAATTTGTTCATTGGAGTGTTTGTTCTTATTGAATGGTAGAACATGTTATTTCTTCATTGATAATAAACTTTACATGCTGTTCTTACTTATATGCATGTTGTTTTCTGTTCTTTTCAACAAATATTGTATTATAACATTTCCTCCTGGAAACTTGGTTGATTTTTAAAGCATCAGAAGCCTTTTTCCATTATGATACAGTTTTAAGAATTATCAGCTTGGGTGGCCACTGATAAAATTTGGCATAATTTAATTTGTCACCATAAAATTTCAAGGGATACTGCAAGCTCACATTGTGCTCGCCTGCCCTCTGGAATGGGGTAGAAGGTAAGCATCCCAATCAATGCCTTCTACTATGGCCAGTGTGGTGGTCAAGAACTACTTGCTTAATATTTTCTGTGGTCCATCTCACTAAACACTGATCTTTTGGGGAGAATTTGACGCTAACAGAATTGTTGGTCTATCCTCCTATTTAAGGCCCCTCATTGTGAGGACTCCATATTTCTGTTCTTTCTTGCCTTTTAAAGAATTGAAGGACTAAAATTGAATATTACTCGGCCGTGAAATCTTACTATTTGGGACAGCATGGGTGGACTTAGAGGGTATTTTGCTTGTTACCAGTCGGTTGCAGTGCTGGGGAGTCTCCCCCATTGGCCAAGACAATGGCAAGGGGAGGTTCTTACATGGAGCAGGCTGAGAGCTGGAAATAAGAATGGATTGGGCTCAAGCTCACCCACAGTTGGGGAGGTGAATGGAGAGGGCCCAAGGGCGTCAAAACCTAGAATGGTAACTGAACAGGGATAAAAGCCCTCCTCTCCCTGTCCCGGTGAGAACATCTGGCCTGAGCAGAAAGACTGACATGGGAGTCCACCGTCCTTCCAGGTTGGGGGCACCTGAATAAACCTCCTTCCCTTTGCACCGGTACCTGCCTCACAAGTTTGGCTTTTGTTGCGGCAAGGCGCCGCACCTTCTTTTTGTTCGGTTACATGCAGTGAAGTAAGTCAGTCAGAGAAAGGGAAATACCATCTGGTTTTACTTATATGTAGAGTCTAAAGAACAATTTAAACAAACAAAACTGAAACACACTCATAGATACAGAGAGAGAACCAGTGGTTGCCGGGGCGGGGGGGTGGGGGGAGCGGGGAGGGTTGGGTGAAAGGTTGAAAGGATTAAGAAGCACAAATTGGGCACTGGCTGATGTAGCTCAGTGGGTTGAGCATGGGCTGGGAACCAAAGGGTCCCGGTTCAGTTCCCAGTCAGGGCACATGCCTGGGTTGCAGGCCGGGTCCCCAGTGAGGACCATGTGAAAGACAGCCATACATTGCTGTTTCTCTCCCTCTCTTTCTCCCTCCCTTCCCCTCTCTCTAAAAATAAATTAAAAAATCTTAAAAAAAAAAAAAGCACAAATTGGTATTGACAAAATGGTCTCGGGGAAGCAAGTAAAGCATAGGAAATACAGTCAATAATACTGTGATAACTACGTACGTACTGGACACATTGAAGGGAACACTGCGTAAATTATATGACTGTATAACCACTAAGCTGGGTACCCAAAACCGATACAAAATAAAATTTTCAAAAAACTGCATGCTTTGACTGAAAAAAAAAAAAAAGGCAGTTTACTAGAAACTTTCCTCCCACCCTCAGCTTTTTGGGGTATAACTGATATGGAAATTATGTATATTTAATGTGTACATCTTGGTGTTTTGATATATACATACATTTTGAAAAGATTTATAGAAAAGAACTGAATGGCAGCAGCTTGGAACGGATCAGGAGCCGAGGGACTGTGACAGGAGCCTGAACTGAGGAAGTCTGACTTACAGAGGCCAGTGAAGGCAGGCAAGGACATGCGAGAGCCCTAGAGTGCGTGACTGTGGGCATCAGAACTCAGACTCGGGCCCTCAGACAATCCATATAGCCTCAAGTGCTTTGCGTGCCCACGGCCTCTGTGGGAGAGGAGCCCAGCCTTTCTGCACAGTTCGTAGTGCTTAGAAATTAAAGTTGGAGCACCCTGGCCAGATGACTGGAGCAGGGATTGGTGACCAAGCCAGAACCTGACCAATAGAAGGCTCCCTGTTGTTGGTGACTAAGCAGGTCAGGCACCCCCTGCTTGCCTGGGGTGGGGAGGGTGGGACATGCAGAGAGTGGCAGAGTCTACCGAATGGCTGAGGCCCTGGAGCTGCCGTTATAAATATCTGAGGGCAAAGGAGACTTTGGGACCCAGGGAGGCTAGGCTGTGTGTGTGTGTGTGTGTGTGTCGGGGGGGGGGCGGGGAGAGGGCGGGTTCCAGCTTTCCTCCCTGCCATCTGAATTCCAGCGATGAAGTGTGGGACACTGGCCGAAGGGGTGTGAGTAAGAGGGGACATGTGGCTTAGATATTAGGCTAGTGGATGCTGAATGGACACTCAGTCGGGGAGCTTCTTACCAGAACAGGTCTCAGGGTCGGGGCCTGAGCCCACACACAGACTACCAGCTCTACCTGGCTAGAGCCAAGAAGTCAGGGGCGTGGGGTCACAGGGAGTCGGCAGCCCCGCGAGAGAGGAAGCCAGCAAGCTCCAAACAGTCTGACACGGCAAACAGACACCAGAGAGCCAGCTCCCTTGTAAGCACCCACAAGCGCCCAACTGGAAGAGACCTGGCCCCTTCACCTGCCCCAGTGCCCCCTCAGCGCCAACTTGAACACACAAGGGAGTTGCGTTAGGAAGAAGGGCACCCTTTTCACCTCAGACCTTCTGGATCCATGAATGGTCCACCAGTACGCTGGCTCTAACGCAATGAGCCCACTTCCCTGGCAGTCTCCTGGGCCACAAGGGAGGCTGTCCCCTCCTTCATGTGTCCCAAAGCCTGGAACTGCAGAGTTGTTCTTGCTCCAATTCACGGCTCCCATTCCTCCTCCCTCCTTTACAGCGGCCTGAATGCCTCTTTGCTCCTCTTACTTGCCTCCTCCTCGTTAGTGAGGACTCTAGCAGTTGGTTTATTATCATTTTTTCTATTTTTATTCCCATTATTCTCAGTAACTTCAACGATCTCAAGCAGGAACCATCCAACACCTTGGCCTCTCAGTTTTTCGATCTCTTCACCTCCAATGATGATCTGCTCCTCCATCCCACCTCAGACCCACCTCCATGGTCCCAGCCTTGCCCTCCTCACCTACCAGTGCACCACTTGGACATCTCCACTCTCTGACTACTGCCCCGTCTTCTTGCAGCTCGCCTACCTCGGGGCTCCCAGCCCAACAGTCCATCAACTCCTGCCGTTCTCCACTCTACTGACCTCCCACATTCCCCCTCTTAGCCATGACCCCCTCCCCCCGCCCCCCCCGCAGCTAACTTATAATTCAGGGTCCATCCTCACAGTCTTTTAAACACCTGTCTTGCCTCCTGCTTTATGCACTATCATCACCTGGCTAGTTAAACCTGCTGTCTGCCGCCTCGATGCCTGCACTCAAGCCGCTGACCATGCTGACTGGTCCCCCTGTAAAGTCACTGCCACCATGCACCCCTCCCAGGTGTCCCAGAGTAGGAGCTTCCCCACCCTCTAAAAACAACCGTCTCAGCCTCCTCGTCTCTTCTGCCATTTTGCCCCTCTCTGCCCTCAACCCCGCTGACAACCTTGCCTCTGATTTCCTGCAAAAGCAGACAGGAACTCTGCCATCCTCCCTCCACCAAACCTACCCACCTACCTGGATCTATATCTTTCTCTCCTGTGACACAGGATGACGTGTCCTTTCCTCTTCCAAAGCCTAAGCTTCTATTTAGTTATAGGGTCCCAGACCTCGGATTTTCTCCGAGATTCTCTCCATCTCTTCCACGCCATTGCTGCCTCCCTCTCTACAGGATCATTCCTGTCAGCACACAGACACGCTCTCTACCTCCCAACGGCTCTGGGAGGCAGACGCTCTAGGGAGGAGGCTCGTCCCAGGTCACACAGGCCTCCTGGCTCCAGCCCAGTGCCACCGGGCAGGCTGCCCCTTTCTATGTTTCAAGCGTCGGAAGGAGCTGCTTTGTCCTTTCAAACCATCTAGTGTCCCTCTCTCCAGAGGCAGCAACCGGTTCTCCTTGTTCCTGAGGTTCAAGTCATTTTTGCTGCAAGACATCTGTTCCCAGGGACTATGGGGAGACTGGTGTTGTCACAGTCTGGAGAGCTGCAGAGATGAGTGGGAGGGCTGTGCTGGGCCTGAGAGCTAGATTCTTCAGAAAAGGTGTGAGATTAGTCAAACCAAGATTCGGAGATGAATCTTGCTGCAGTTAGCTGGAGGCTGCTCAGGACCCGAGCACTGAGGAAACACCGCCATGCTTCAGGCGGGGCAGCTATGGGCGCTGACACCGGCTCGCACCTTCCTGGCTGTGAGATCTTGAGCAATTTTCATGTCTCTGAACCTCAGTTAATTCATCTGGAAATTAGGGAGAATAACTTCCTCAAAGAGAATTCTGCCGTAAGAACGAGATGAGATCACCCGTGCCGAACTGTTTCATCTCAGCTTCCTTACTGGCCCAGGCAAATGTGAAGGTGTATCTAGATTGCACGGTCTGCATGTTCAGATCTCAGGAAGTTGTTTTGCTAGTTTTGCATCAGCTTTTTAATTCGGCAGCAGCTTTCTCCTGCCTCAGCAGAAAGGCTGTTTCTCCCACCTTGATCCTTCCTACTGCCATCCTGTAGATTTGCTAGGGAACTCCTTTACTGAACTTCCTATCAACATAGACCTAACTGAAGGCCTCAGGGCAGTGGGGGAAAGACCATAAGAACACACTACTGACTAAGGCTGTCGGAAGTCATGCAGTCTGCATTTCTCTTCTACGGGACACACAGGGGACTTAGATACAATCACCCAGCTAGTTAGTCTCAGAGCTGGGAGAACCCAGGTCTGATCCCTGAACCCAGGTCAAGACTTGATGACCTTCTGCAAGTTTTAGTGAAAATTCACTTTAAAAAATCCCCCAAAACTAAGATCATCCATGAACTATTATTATGAGTTTTATTGTATGTAAATTTTAAAAGGGAAACACTTGTGTACATTATCTTAATTACAGAGTGGTTTGTAAGACTGTTTTCTTATAGAAAATATTTGAGTTGCTTAGCCTTCTTTTTTATAAAATTGGCATCTTTCTCAATATCAGTTTTTGCTTTCCAATTTGTAATGTTCCTTCGCATCTTTTCCATCATCGCACAACCTGTGAGACACACAGGTAGTTATTATCATCCCCCTTCTACAAGAGGTATGAAAGTCCTGTAGACCAGGTTTGAATCCCAGCTGCCACTCGCCACCGGTTAGCTCAGGCAGGTTAGCTCTCTGAGCCTGACTCGGCATTAAGTGAGCATGGCCGCAAGACCTTCCTCACTGGCCTGCTGTGGGCATTGAGTTTAATGCAGCATTTCCCAAACATGCCCCATGATGAGAATCCTGTGGGTGCTTGTTAAAACACAGACTCCCAGGCCCCAATCCAGAGTCACAGAATCAGAATTCCCAGGGGTGAGGCTTGGCAGTCTGACGGGCCCCAGGGACTTTTATCAGGGAAATCTGGAAAACACTAGCTTGATTTCTGTAGAGCACTTAGTGCGTCTAGCACTAAGGAGTGAATAGTCATCGAGCACTTACATGTGTTCAACCTTCGGAGGGGGGACACAAGTACCCGATGGGGCTGTGATGAGGAACAAGCAATGCCCAAATCTACGATGGTGCCCACTTCGTTGCATCCATCAGGACTCTTTCAGGTTGAAATGGGCTCGTCCAGAGGCTCTGTCCAGGGGATGTGCCTCCATCCTCTCAGCCTGGTACCCACAATAGGAAGTTTCTCATTTTCCAAATTCCAGGGACTAAGCCTCCTTAACCAGTTTGTGTCTCAAGCCCTTCCTTGTACCAGTCACTAGGGTCAGTTTGGAGTGTGCCGATTGCTCGGGACGAGGTCTGCTCACCCCAGGAACCAGACAGATGGTGGTCAGCCCCATCTGAACTTCAGAAATGGGGATGTGCCATATTCCTGTGAGTCTCTGTGGTGGCTTCCTGTAGTGTTGTTGCCAGACCAAGAGGAGCTGATGCTTGGCAGGTAACTCCAGAGATGTCCCCTGCATCGGCTCCCTAGGCCACAGTTAGCAGTCTGCAGACGTCCCATCAGGTCTGAATCTTTCTCCAGTCTCCCCTGCTGGCACACTCAGAGCCTGCCTCGTGGGCCGCAGTCAGGCTGATTCAGCCTCAGACCTGCCCTCATCTGTCCAAACATCTCCAGCCTCTCCTTGCCCCACTCACCCCTGGGCCCAGCTTGCCACAGGGGCCTGTCCGAGGGCCGGTCCAGGGACTCAGGGACACCATTGTCCAAAGCTGCTTATTAGGGACCCACTGTGGGAACCCTTCCAGCCACAAACAATGAGTCTCTGAACCAGGATAAAAACAGCCTTTGCAAGTCAGCAAATGAGACAAACTGAATCGCTCATCTCCCTTCCCTCGTCTGCCTGGCTTTTAACACAGTGGATAAGAACAAGCTCTCCAGTGTCAGACACAGGCTTGAGGCTCAGCTGCCATTTACTTGCTGGGCTAGTCATGTAGCTTGTCTGAACCTTGGGTTCATCTATGAAATCTGTGTGAGGACAAGGAAGGCAATGGATATAAATTATGACAGAGAAGGAGCTCATCATCTAGAACTAGCATCGTCATTCTCTCCAGGGACTTGTCTGTGTCAAGAAATGCCCTTTTCAGGGATGGTTAACCTGACACCACTAGGAAGCCAAACCGTGAATATTCAAAAATATAGGATGCACTCCAAAACCACATAAAACACAGATACACCGTGGTGCTTGCTGCATCCTGTCCACCCGAGGCTTGACTGTTCTTCCTGGAAGATACTATACTGTTTATCTTGATTCTCACAAGAGCTGGTCTCCTGCAACCACACAGTGAGACCCGAGATAAAGCACAGAAGCCCAGGAACGGGAGTCCTGGGATCCAGGATGGGCTCTGCCACTGCTTTGCAGGGTGACCTTGGGCACATCACTTACCTTCCCTGGGTGATTTCTAATGGCCCGTCCTTCTCAAGGGTCCATCCTATGGCACCTGCTAGCACTTGGTGGGGAAACCTTACTCACCAGAGGTGTGCTGGGCAAGGTGAGCAAATGCTGTAGCACAGCTGGTTCATAAGGTGTCTCAGGGAGCAGGAGGCACTCCAGTGCAAGGTCAAAGGGCTGGGTCTGGAACTGCATACCCCTGGTTTATTCCCAAGGCTCTTCTCTGGCTGTGACCAGTCAACTGTATACAGGGGAATGGCACCTACCTACAGAGGCTGTGAGGATTCAGTATGAGATGCTGCCTGTAAAGCTCAGTCAGTACCTGGCACACAGCAAGAGCTCAACCAAGGTCAGCTCTTCCTAGCCCCACCCCCTGCCAAGCTTCCTCTTCCTCCCTGCCACTCATCACTAGGCTCCATAGTCCAGACCTGAGGCTCACCTCGGCTCCACTCCTCACCTGCAAGCCATCAGACCTTGGTTTTCCTCATTAATAACAGGTACGAGACTACTTGAGCGTTCATGTGAGTATTCAGTATGATTCACGGACAGGGTTTCCCTCCCCCACTCCCATCAACATTAACCCAGTCGTCACCCATCTCCCCTTACACCTTATAGAATTTAATTCCATATCTGTGTGAGTCAACTGATCCTTAAAACCCCTGTGAAGGGAGCCAGGGCCAGAAAACCTCACACCACCCCCAGGTTCTCACACCGGCTCTGGGCTTCTGGGAGGCCGCCTCCCCATCCTGCTCACGGGGTCAGGTGGTATAGGGGGCGTCTCTAGAGTGCAGTGAGTCCCAAGGGACCTCCCAGAGGCTGGGTCAGTCTCTCCTGAGAAGCACCGCACCTGCTGGAACTGCACAGGAACTAGCGCTCACAGAAAGGTTCAAGGCTCTAAGGCTGAGAATGAATACGTGTGCGCATGTATAAACTACCACAGAACATTAGTATAACCCTTTCGGAAAACATGGAACCTTGCACACAAGTCTTACAAAGGTCAACCTTTGGTCCAACAACACTACTGTTAAGCATTTGTTCTAAGAAACCCACAAAAAAGCGTAACAGAATGTCCGCTGCAGTGGTAAACTGGCAATAACCCAAGTGTCTCACCATTTGGTTAGGGTGAAGCAAGTCAGAATAGTTAATGGACCACCAGCCTTTTTAGATGTTTTTGAAGACTCCTTAGAGGGAGACAGAAGTTATCATAATAATGGTTCAGTAAAAAAGGAACGAAGTTGCCTTATTCATTCCTGAGATTTTCAAACAGCTTTTCTTTTTCAGTCTGAACACAATGAAAGATATCCAGAATAAGGTCAGGTCCCAAGTTGGCCTAACTTTTTGGTTTGTTTTGGTATTTAGCTTTTTAAAATCTTTATCATGTTACATGTATTCCCCCTCAGAAATGAAGCTTTAGTGAAAAAAAAGCACACCACTGAGTCTTGCTTTGAGACCCGAAGTATCCAAACTTAGTATCGGGTCACCTTTCCTACAAGAAAAGCTATTTTATCAGCGAGCAGGTTGTCTGGAATGCATCTTAGAAATACCAAGGGCCTGTTGGACTCAAAGAAGCCATCCCCAAAAAATCGTATAAAAAGATTTATTGAAATTTATCAATGACAAACAGACATAAAACTCAAAAGTTTGGCTCTTCTGAGGGGGAGGAGAGAAACTGGTGCAGATGTTCTGTACAGATGAGACGCGGGCTAGGAAACAACACGTCACTTCTAAAGCGGTCCAGAAGAGAGAGGGACATGAAAGCAAACCTGTACATTCACTAGGAATTTGCAGTCATTTCAGATTTCCACTAGGTAAGAAAATACAATTTTGCGTTAGTTTTTCCGTGCTCGGGTGTATGAAAAAAAACCAAACCACCCAGCCGACATGCAGCAGCGTCTCCCGCACTTAGGTTTGTAAAAATGGTCTAAGCACAGAAGCACACGTGGAAGAATTCTCTTGCCATTTTGTAAAACAAAGCATTCTAATATCTTACAGAACAAGATACGACAGTTCTTAAAAAAATCTTTTAAAGAGGTTGACGTTGAAGGGTTTGCTTCTTCCCTTTTAGAGTCACCAAATCCATTTTACTCATAGCCCCTAAGCCTGCCGTTTCAGCTCTCTGGCTCCTATCATGGCTCGTAAGGGTGCCATCAGAGTCTTCTTTGTCGATCGGAGCCCACCACCATCTGTGAAGAGGGAAAGGGAATGAGAGACGGGGACTGTCCCCCAACCAGTGCCAAAAGACGCCTTTAGGTTGCTATTTAAAACCAGGGCGTTGGCTGCCTCTAAAAGGCCGAAGAAACGCAGGAACACGTGAACCAGAACCAGAGGTAAGATGTGGCTGGTGCTCAGCCCCTCCTGGGCTTTGAGAAACCAAACTGAGGCCAGCTGTGGCCTTCCAACCAACTCAAGAGACTCAGGAAACACCAGGAAATATAAGAGACTCCAAGCCGTCCTCCGAGAGTAAGGAACAAATGCTCACTTGGTGTGTACTCAGCTATTGCAATCACAGGGACAAAAACAGACACAAAAAAAAGTAGGGGAAAAAAATAAAGAGTGGCAGTAAAAATAGTATTTTATTCCACCCCCTCCCGCCCACCCTCTCCCCACAACCCCCAGTACACTTTTCCCCTCTCGTTCCCACAGCAACATTACAATCAGAAAAAAATAAGTTTCGGGGGGCGGGATTTTGGGGGGGGTACGGGTAAAAACAGTCAAATCACAATAGGAATTTTTCAAAATAGGTTATCCACTTAGTCATCATCTTCTCCCTCATCTTCAGGTTCTCGTTTTCGCTTCTGACCCCTTTCTTCTTCTGGAAGAGCAAGGAAAAGAGATTTAGGTTAAACACCAATCCTACCTCTAACAGACCACCCGCTGGAAAACGGGACCACACAGCTATGAAGCTCTGCCATCCTGGTACTCGGAGGCAGGACGTCTGCAAAGCCAGGCAGGCACCTGTGCCTCAGATGGGTGTGTTCTGCCCGCTGCCAGGTCCTCAAGGCCTATACAATCTACTGTCAATCGAAGGGGCCAGCTGCTACTAGGCAAGAGTAAAAGGGCTGTCATACCACCAAGATCTTCTTCATCTTCCTCATCGTCTACTTCCCCGTCGTTATAACCTTCTTCATCCTCCTAGGAGAGAAGATGCACACCACGCATCAGAGGTGCCTCCGGGTCCCAGACCTGCTGAGGAAGCCACTTTCCCTACACTGACCTCAAAAGACAGCCTCTCACAGCCCGCACTGGGATGCACGACCTCAGGATGAATCTAAAGCAGACTTTTTTTGCATCAAGGGCCCCTTTAAGACTCTGTAGAAAGTTTCCCCTCCCTTAGGAAATACTCCTTTCACATACAATATGCATAAACAATGTGAGGGGGTTGTGGGTTCTACCCCCCGGGTAAGAACTCCTGACCTGAAGTCCCAACAGCTCAGGCAGCTTTCTAATCTGCCTCGCTCTTAGGAGAACTGTCTGTCATGTAAACTAGGCCATCCTTTCATCCGTCCTCAATCTAGTTTTGGCTCAAGGGAAGACCCCAGTTTCAGCAAGCCCAGATTTTGCCCAGCAAGTCCAACCTCACCCTACCTAGCCCATACCCTCTTGCAAACTTGGACTGCTTGGAGGGGAGGATAAATTCAAGGAAACTGAGGACATCACCCAGCTCCTTGAGATGTGTGCCTTCAGTCTCAACAAAGGACCCTCGCTTTGTGCTGGTCCTCATGTTAGATGCTAGTGAAATCTCTGTATGTCGAACACTGCTGCTAAGACATTAGGCAGCCTATTGTTTAAAAAGAAGTTGGTGATAGACTTCTTTTTGTCAAGGGATATACCCTTTTATAATGTCACAGAAGAGTTCCTTAATCAGTCTGTTTGCTGAGACTGTTTGTGTGTGAAGTGTGTGTATAAGCTCTCCTTTACTGGAAGCTGGAAATCTGCAGATGGTCAATGAGATTACACACACCGCCCCCCACCACCCCCAACCTGCACACTGCAGCTCCTGTGACAGGAGAGCAAGATGAAAAAAACGCAATAGTCAAAACGACTTACTGCCCGCCCTGTCCTGGGGGAGGCCCGTTTTCCTAAGGCGTTAGAGGTGAGCCTAGCAGCCGACACCTGGAGCGGAGAAGCCCCACTGCACACCAGGCAGGAACTGCGCCTGTCTCACCAGCTCTTCCCGTCACTTCGTCCCTTGTGCCTGCCTGCCTCTCCTAAGCCTGGGCCTGGCCGGCCAGGAGATCCTGCCCAAGTGGGTCTGCGTGGCAGGCGGGTGTCTGTGCACTCCATCAAGAGACAAGAGGACAAAGAGAGAAGCCAGGCCCAGGCTGTGGTCATTTTAAACCAAGTTCACCAGGTCTAACTTTCGTAATCAGCAAGAGCTGTTGTAGAGTTCTGAACAAACCATGGAAAATGACTCTGGATACAGAGAGAGACTCAAAACACCCAAACACAAAACCCAGCTCTCTGAGGCAGCATTTTGGAGAAGGAAGGGTGTGAAAGCCTAAAATAGTAAGTGGTCAAACACCCTTTTTATCAGACACTGTCCTTCAGCATTTTACTTATAAATTATCCTCCTGCCAATCCAGTGAGTTGATCCATATTTACAACCCAGATGCTTATTTCAGAGATGAAGAAACAGGCTCAGAAAGGTCAAGGAATTTGTCCAGGGACACACAGTGAAATCTCTGTGCTGTATTACACTCATGGACATGTCACAGACCTTGTTGGAGAAAACTAGGACCCAGCCAATGTGTTAGGAAAATGACACGACTTCCACTGTGTGCACGAGACCCATGTCACTCTGATTTGGGATCCAGCAGTGTCTTCTACTACCCATCGGTTCAAGGCAGTCTGATTTTCCCTAGTACACCGTTAAGTGCTCAGCAAATTAATGTGTGAATGCAAAAAGGCAGCAATGGGACATGGATGCAGTAAAAACTAATTTTCACACAGAAATGAGGGCCAGCCTTAACCCAGCAGGTGAGGTCCCCTCTTTACCTGCCTCCAGAATTCCCTCTTGCCCTCTCCTAATCCAACCTCACAGCTCCTGCTGCAAAGTCTGGCCTCTCTCAGACCAACTCAATAAAAGGCCCTGAAACGGACCTGTGTCCCCAGCCAGGGCTCCCAGGCTGCCAAAGGCTGGCCACTGAGGCGTCTAGTGGGACTGACTCTGAGGAACCAAGCACAGGGACTCCCACCCAGCCCAGCCACTTACTTCTTCCTCTCCACTCACGTCCTCCTCTTCACCTTCTTCTTCCTCTTCCTCATCTTCCTCGTCTTCCACTGCCTGAGCATCCTCATCATACTCTTCCTCTGTGCAGTGGAAAAGGGGAAAGAACAGAACTGATGGTGAGCTGGCTCCTCCCTCACACAGCAGAGCCTCCGGGCTGACGGGCCTGGCGGGGTGTGGTCCTCAGTGGGGAACCCGTGACCCTAACTGAAAACCCCACCCAGGCCCAAAACCTGGATGACTCAAGGTGACTGAACACATCCTAAAGCGATCTAAAAGATAAGCACCCTAAAGTGGTCCGAGTGACAGATAAGCAGTCAAAAACGAAAGATCTTTTGTGGAGGTTGAAACCACAGAGAAATTGCCACATCAGAGAAACAAGTTACAGGGCCTGGGAAAGCTGAGAAGTCAATTCATTTAGAAAGAGCATCTAGCTGAACCCCTTGCTTTGGAAGGGAGATAAGTAAGGCAGAGGGAAGAAGTGACTCGTTCAAAGTCACACAGCAGATTAGTCTGAGCCTAGAAACCTGGTCTCAGGACTCCAGTCCTGGATCCTTTATATTGCATCACTGCGGCAAACAAGGCATGAATATCTTATAAATTACTCCCAGCTAACGAGGAAAAACAAAACACTATGCCTGAATTAATCGGGCAAGTGTCTCCATTCTCGACTTTATTCTGGCCATGAAGACCTGCAGAAAGCCCCACTACGCTGGTGACATGGGAAAGGAAGAGGAGGTGCCCCTTTCTTTTCCCTCCTGCAACCCTGGCTGCTCACCACACTGCTAGGGAGCCAACGTGCCACCTGCAGGCTCCCAGGTCCACACCCGTGTGCCCTGGACTGTGGCCCTGCGGGCTGCAGCCACCAGGGGGCCCCACAACCTCTCCAGCCCTCCGACTGGACACCTAGATGGGGAAAGAGGACCCTCAGACCATACCCCACCTTCTTCTACCCGCTCACCCCTTTCCAAGGAGTGTCCAAGTCTAGGGTCCGATTAGGCAGACATTGTAGAATCTCATTCCCAGTGGGATTTTGGAAAGGGGGGAAAATCAAAGTGAAGATTCACCTAGGTGGTTTTTAAGGAATTACAGTACTATATAGTTAGAGTCTCAGGATGCTTCTCTGCGGCTCATGCAGTTTTAGGAGTCAGCCAGTTACATAACTAGGGACACCAGTAAACAGTTCCCCCCACAGCTTCGGAAAGAGGCTGACAGCCGTACTCCGCAGCAGCCGGTGGGGGCCTCCCTGCACCCAGGCCGCCCCTCTGAAAGCAGGGAGAACCCCAGGCCTGCCCTGGCCCTCCCCCTGCCACCCACCATCCTCCTCATCCTCGTCGTCGTCCAGGCCCTCTACGTAGCCCTCAGCGTCCGAGTCGGGGGCCTCCTTGTCGTCCCGGTCGTAGCCATCGAGATATGTAAGTTGTGGGAGGAGCTTGAACACGTTTTCTCGGTAATCGTTCAGGTTGGTTACCTCACAATTGAAAAGGTCTAAGCTCTTGAGGTTTTCTAACTTCTTCTGCAAGCAGAGAAATAAAGTCAACAGTGAGCGATTTGTGGGAGGTAGGAGAGGGGGAACAACCCAGGGAAACAGGGAGGGATGAAGTGAGACAGTGTGAAGGACAAGGCCACCGGTGCTAAAGAAACTCTGATTTGGTCCTGCTCAGCCACAATGTCCACCTAAGCATGTTTGTTACCCTTGGCTGGTGGGCCTCAGGTACTTCACCTGGAAAATGAAGGGCTGGACTTTATTTTTAAAACCTCATGCAATGGAATACTTTTATTCTGCAATGACAGCTTTTGCCTTCCTAGTGACCAGCCTGAAATTAAGGCGGGGTTCTCTTGCAGCAGGAAACAAGAATTTTGCTGCCTGTCCCTGTGACTAAGGGGCCAGAGGTGACATAAGCCAACAAACTAACTCCTGCTGTGAAATCCTAATAATTATAATCATAGGAGTCAACACAGCACTTTGGGGATTAACTCAATCTGTCCTCAGAACCCCAATAAGGTAGAAATAATTACTTGTTCATTTTACAAATGAGGAAGTGGAGGGCAGAGAGTTGGGGTTTATCAGGCAGCTCCACTTGAGACCTTCTGCTCTCTGCAACACTGCCTATCAAAAGGCCAAGGAAACGATGGAGATTGTCCTTGGCACGCAACACATTTGCTTTGCCAGAGCTTTACCTTAGAGGGTTCTGGCTCATCTCATTCCTGCTTGGTGTCTGCGGAAACTGAAGTCCAGAAACTGAAAGGGTCACACAGCTAGCAAGAAACAGAGCTGCACCTGGACTTCCCACCTGACATGTCTTCAAGGCACAGGTACACGAACACCCTGTCCCTGGCCAAGTCCCTCTTCCAATGGGGCCAGGCCTAACTGGCCACTAATGTCACTGTCCCTCAGGGTAAATGCCAGGAACTAGGCTGCTCTCTCAAGAGCATATGACAGAGACCTGGTCATTCTCAGCAGAGTGTCCAGGGCAGGAAGGGAATCTGGGCTGTGGTCTGGGCAGATGAGCCCAGCACCCCCGACCGAAGCAGTTTCCCACCCTTCGGAGGTGAGTATAACACATCAGTCACACTGATAACTAGGGAAGGGGAAGCTACAAAACTGTGTGTGGTTGGGCGGGAGGAGCATGGGTTTTGTGTGTATCTATAGCTGATCTCCAATGGTGACTAATTCAATCTGATCTCTAATGGGGATTGATTCAGTGTTTTATACTGAGTCTCTCACTTCCCATATACATATATAGACCTTCAAGGATTTCGCTTTGTAATAAAACTTTCAGGTATATCAAAATAGTTTTGCTTTCCTGTAGAAAATCAGTGAAAGACTTGAAAAGAAGTTCTATGGGAAGCATATTCTAGCGGTTGACCCCATGCCACAGATGGGCAGGTAAAGTCTGAGCTTGAAAAAGGAAGGCCAGCTTCCCGTTCCGTCACCTGGCCCACCCACCAGGCCCCCTCGAGCAACCATGGAGGGCAAGGAGTGCTTTCTGGACAAGAGCCCTACAAACCCAAATTGAGGAAGGCCCCAGCACCCACCCTGTAAACTCAGAAAAGAGAAATGTGGTAAACTTGGCAAAAGATCCGCAGGGCCTTTCCCTGATTCTAAGGTGCATAGTTTATGAAGTGATTCTCAGGTGTCCATTTAGAGTAAGTGTGTTTCTTTCATGTGGTAGTACTTCTCTTTCAAAAAAGTCTATTACTGAATCAGTGACACGTCTTACAGGTGACCCTAAAAATCAAGAGAACACCATCACTCAGATTCTGCTTATGTAGAGATTGTTGCTCTGACCATGACTTCCCCCTTCTGGCTAGTAAATCCTGAAGCTTGGGGTGTGTTCAGCGCAAGAGACAGCTGAGGACGGTCTCCCACCAGCGGCCCAGACCACACGGTTCTTGGCCAGCCCAGGGGGCCTGTGACCCAGGAGAAAACAGGCTGGCCATCTCCAGGATCTGCTAATTCCTGGATGGGTCCTCCCTCCCCAAAGAGGGACAAGAGCCTGAAGAAATGACAGCGTCAGTTTCCAAAGCAGACACTGCATGGGGAAAAGCACTAGGCCAGAAATTGAGACCACAGTCCTGTCCCTCTTTGCCTTGACTGTGTGACCCTGGCCAACTTACTTAGCTTCACTAGGCCTCAGTTTCTCTGCAGACAAAGCAGACATAGTTGCGCAAACTCTATCCCACAGTACATAGCGATAGATAGTTAAATGAAGTCAAAAAAGTAAGATAAGTGGGAAAAACAGAAGAGGTTATAAAAACTCAAAAGTAGTGTTCCCTGATGTCAATCCCTCCCACCTCCCGCCCTGCGGAGAGAGGGGAGACCCAAATGACTCACCAGCGGCTCTATTGTGCTGAGGTCTTTAATTTTGTTGCCACTTAAATTTAGATGCGTGAGGTTCGGACACTTTTCTGCCAATACTTCCAGGCCCCCTGAGATTCTGTTATCGCTTAGTTCAAGCTAAATAAGGTGGAGAGGAAAAAGCAGAAACAACTCTTAAAGTGAAGGCTCTAGGCGCAGAGCCCCCCGGCACCCCGCAGACTCGGGGAAGGGAAAGTTGTCTCATGGAATCTTTGCTGTTGGAATCTTGGGGCGTGTCAGGCAGGCATCTGGTTTCCCTGCGATTATGCTCCCTAAACTGGGTGATGACCCTTCCTCCTCCCCACCTCACTTCCCTGCTTAAGAGCACACACACCTACATTCTACTTACCTTCTTAAGTTTGTTTAACTTTGGTAAATTTGCGACTGAGGTGAGGCCTACGTTGATTGTACTTAAGAACTCCAGTTCTTCAAATTCATCTGTGAGGCCTTCGATTTTGCCTTCATTTGACCGACAGTTGTCCAGGACAAGCTCTTTCACCTGGAAAGGGAAGGACTGTGTGAGTGGAGGCAAGGAATGGGGCTGAGGCGTGGGCAGGGTATAGGCCTCCTCTGAGGACAGACAAACTCGGTAAGCAGTCCATCCTACACAAAAACAGTCCTTCTGCAGCACTGCACCGCGCATACCCACCCCGGTCTTCCTGCCTGGCGGCTTGGGTTGAGGTTAAGGTTAGCAGAGCTGCAGGACCAGGGGCTTCTCCACGCAGGAAGAGTGGCTGAACTGGCGGAGATAAATTCAGTAAGCCCTGACCCCAACCCACTGGCAAGGTTGGTGGTCTCATTCCAGCCCTACCTGAAATACCACAGCCCCCAGCTCCTAGCTCTACCATTGCTGGGGGAGTCCAGGCCTCACCCCACGCCCATCATGGCCCCAGACTCACCCTGTCCCGAAGCCAGTTCCCTACTTCCCGTCCTCAGCCCCTGTGGTCCCTTCACCTCTGTGTCTGTGACCTTTCTGCTGGCGCACCTCCCCCTCGCTTACTCTCACCCCGCTCTTGACACCAGTCAGAACCTGCCCACCTGGCCTGGAATCTGTCACCATGGTCACTGCTTGGCCTGCCCCAGGGTAGGAAGAGCCAACTAGAGCTCCTCCAGCTCTCTCTTCTCTAGACCACTGCTGTCCCATACAACTTCAACGACGACAGAAACCTCTGCACTGTCCAAGAGGGGAGCTGCAAGCCACGTGTCCCCACTGAGCACCTGCACTTTAAATTGCATTTAGTATTAATTAAGGTAAGTGTGAAGAGTCACTACCACATCAACTATCATGGCCCTCGACTTAGCCCTTCCCAGGTCCTGAGCAGACGTGGAAGGAGAGAATGAAAATCCACGAACCAGGATGGACTCAACAAAACGCGAAGGTCGACAAAGTCCAAAGTTGGTGTTTGGAGACCCCTCTGGGGCTCTGTCCCCTGCCCAGCTCTCTGGAGGCAGTTTCATCTTATTAGGGTTCTCAGATTCTCCTCTCTTGGGCTCCAAATCCTTTATTTCTAATGAAATAGAAAGAACTGATAAAAAGCCACCCTCTCGTTAGGTTTTTAGAAGGTAGCCTTGGCTGAAGGTGGGATGCCAGGCTTCTGTACAGAGGAGCTCAGGGAGTGTCACCATGTCTCAGGCCTAAACTGACCCAGGGAGTCAACCAGGGAGGCCAGGGCCCTGGCTGGCCCCGCAGGCAGGTACCCAGAGTTCCCTTCCCCACTCCTGTCCCTGAGCAGCCTGGCAGGCACCTTAAAGGTGATCCCTCTTGGCCACATCTGGTGCTTGAACAGCATCCCCTGCCTGCTCCCTGCAGCCTCCGAGAAACCTGTACCGCTGTTGCCTGGGCATGCCGACTCCTGGGGCTTCTACCCATGGGCTCTCCCTCCCTCTCACCCTCGGGTCACACGGTACAAGTCCCTCTCAGCAGCAGTCCCGCATTGTTCGAAGGGTCATTCCTGCCCCTCAGAGCCTTTTCTTCTCAGGGATAAGCAGGCGGTCCTTCTAACCCGTCCCAGCCCAGGGCTGCCTGGACCCCTCCCTGCAACAGGCCAAGCAGCTTAGTTTCCTCCTGCAGGGCCCAGGGTGACTGTCTTGTCGCGGTCCTCCAGGTGCCCCGCCTACTGGGGGCATCTCTGGGTTAAATGCCAACTTGAAGGAACAGAACAGAACCCCCAGCAGGCCTGTGGTGGTGCTCCTCAGTCTACTCTTGCTGGCTGGCAGACCAGGGGAGTGCAGGGCACATGTGGGACCCAGTGGCCTGCAGCTCAGCACAGGACAGTGGCAATTTGCAGGGAGGGGAGGGGTGGGGAGAGGGAGAAGAGGAGAGGAGAGGAGAGAAGAAAGAAAAGAAATTTAATGCCCATTTCCTCCTGCCAAATCCTGGGTGTGAGCTAAGTGTAAAGTTAAAATTAACCTAAAAATTTGTACTTTGGGTTTAGACTCACTCCCAACTCCACCGGCCATTTAAAAATATCTGAATGTGGTTACTTTCTCTCTAGTCCAACAACTGGGATGACACTGCTTCTGTCAGGAGCTCTTCAAACGCCCCCAACAACACACCTGCACAGGACCCTGTGCAGCATGCTCCGTGCCGATACCCCAGAGAAGACTGAGCATCCACACTCGGCCCCAGGGAGATGGGAGTGGGGCACTGAGAAGTTCCCTAGCAGTCAGACTGCCAGGCTCCGGTATTTCCTGGAAAACCTGTAGCCAAAGGAAGAATGCAGCAGCTGCTTCTCACCAGTGGGAGCAGAAAGGCCCTCGATCAACACAGACACATTATTACTCTGAGGAACAACCCCTTGGCTATTTCTAAACTATGAAATCATGTCTTTAGAAATAGCTCCAATTTGACCATTCCTCTGTGTTCTCAACATTGTAGTCCTGGTCACAGTCGAGTAAGTCACTGTAAGCCTGCTCCGCTCCCAAATGGGCCTCTGGGACAGTGCAGACATTGGACTACTGGGAACAAATCTCGACTGGAGGACGAGGACCCGGCTGGCTGGCTGGCTGGCTGAACCCTGACTCTATCCCCAAGATCTTAGCTTCTGCCTCTGCAGACAGGGGATGGTACCTGTTTAACCTATAAAATGCAAACCCCAGCCTAGAAAACATTCCTGGCTTCCTGCCACCTGGGAGAGGGGGACTTCTAGTTCCTAAACTGATCTAAGAGGCCTTCCAACTCTTGCCCTCCCCCCACTTCCTCCAATCTACTGCTCCTGGGCCCCTCAATCCTTGCACAAGGGCCCCCTCCCTAGGAGGCCCTACTCCTACCCAGCTCTGAGTATCCCAGGGCACCAAGGGCAGCTGCTGCATGAATCATTTAATCGTGTATTAAGCATCCGATCCTCCTAGAGGTCAAGGACTGTCCTCCATAATCAGCCTAGTGAGTGGGTGTGGACACTAGAGCAACTGCTTAACCAATGTCCTGTCTATGGTGCCAGGCTCAAGACTACGTGCGGAGCACAGAGTGTAAGTCAAATCACCGTGAAATTTACAATGTAACTAACTGGTCGAAGACAAGCTGAATGACCCTACCTTCTATAAACAGCAGCAGCAAGGTTTTCTGTATGTCTTGTAGCCCCGAGATGGACGAGCATAAGCCTCTGGGAGGCAGGCCAACTGTGCACACTGCTCCTGACCTGACCCAAGGCTCTGCCCACAAGATACCCCTCTCCAGACAGGGCGCTCCTGTGATACTGTTCACCTAAGCAAACGCTAAGAGGACAGGAAGGCAACAGAGAGCAGGAGGTGCGGTGGCCAGCTAGGAGGAGACACACGGCTGGTAAACAACTACAGACCAGCGTGCCAGGCAGTAGGCCTGAGGTCGAAACTGCATTTTTTCAAATGCCTCCATCCCAGAGGACCTAGAAAGACCAGGAAAGGGGACACAGTACACAAAGCCAGCATGGGCTACATCATTTGTTAGGCCCAGTGCAAAATGAAAATGTGAGACCCCCTTGCTCAAAAATTATTAAGAATTCCAAGACAGTGACAGCAATGCATTAAACCCAAGAGAGCAGGGCCTTCTAAGCACGGGGCCCTGTGTGACTGCGCAGGTCATGTGCCTGGGAAGTTGGCCCTGATTTAAGTGGACAGCTTGGGCCTAAAAGAGAGCCCTTTGAAGGCCAGAACCAGAAAGAAGCTCTGGTGAGAACTGCTCTTTATTTCCCAGCACTTCCTGAGGCAAGGTGGAGAGGTGGACAGAAGGCAGGCTCCGGAGTCGAGACAAACCTGGCTCCGATCCACTCTCCACTCGCAAGCTCCTCTCACCTCCCCGCGCTTCCTCCAGTGGCGAGCGCGCCTATCACCTAGGGCTGGAGTAAGTGGCATAAGGCAGTGAGAGCATCCCCAGCTTTGGGGAAAAACCACTTTCCTTCCCCTTGATCCACAGTCACTTTTACTGCTGTATCCCGTCGAGGTACAACAAGGGAAACAAAGGCAAGCCAGGAGATCAATCGGAGTCACCTCAGCTGTTTGCAAGGCATCCCTCACAGAATACACGAGGCCTCTTAATGTTTTGGAAAATTAATACGGTGTGCCCAGAACACACCACTCTTGATTTTGCATCCACACCTTGTTTTGATTCTTTTTTCCCCACTAACCTCAACCCTTGATTTTCTTTTTTCACTGAGCAACAATTCAATAAATATTTGTAGCTTTGGTTTCAACCTTGTCAGTCCCTGACCAATTTAGTTTTCAGCCTTGCACAGAAAAGAAGACAAATCAAATTGACCCCGTGTTTTTTTGGTGCTTGTGGGTTTTAAATAGGTCAGCTTTTAAATGGGCCATCCCCTGTTGCAGATTTCTAGCTAGAAGGCCAGACTGTTTGAGACACCAAGAGAGAGGGGAAATGGGCTTCTTCCCAAAGGTGTTCGATTAGAATGAGAAATGCTTGTGATTTTGTCATTTTAACCATAAAATCTAGTTTTGCTTCAGTCACAGTGTGATGAAACCTGCAAAAATCAGTGTGGTTCTATGGGGAAAAGTCAGGCTCTGGGAGAAAAGTCAGACATTTCGAAAGTTAGAAAGGCCTTTGGGATCATCTAGGTCAGTGGCTTTTTGACCACAACCCACAGTGAAAAAATGTACCTTTACAGCACACACGTTTTTGTGTGCATGTCGACATGCGCAGTGATACAACACTTACCCTGTTATAATTACTCTTTTCTATTACATTAAAACAATTTTAAACATGGCCCACAGTTTACGAAACGTTGGTCTGATTTGGCTCTCTTTTTTCAGAGTAAGAAACAAGGTGCAGAACTGGCCTCGATGCCAGGAACCCGGGCTGGGTGGCGGTTCTGCCAGACTGTGTGCACTGACCACTGCTCTGGTCAGAAGCCACCGTCCCCAGTGGGAGACCCTGGAATCATCCACACAGCTTTCAGCTCCCGCTAACAGCTCCTGCTGCTCTGCATCTATAATGGTAGCTAAGACTCACGTATCCACACCTCTTAAAGATCTTTTAAAAATCTTAACTAAGGGGCAAGGCCCCACATTACTTTAAAAAAAAAAAAATCTCTCCAAGAAAAAAAGCATCCGAGTGTCTGTCTGGATTTTATCTGTTGCCTACAATAGAGCTCTGGAGGCACGGGTGGGAGCACATGGCCACGGGAAGTCGGTGACGCCATCCTTATTATTTTAGGGAAACACGGAAAGCAAGCCTGAGTGCGCTGCACCAGTGGTAATTAAGCTGTTGCTGCCAGGCTAATAGGCTGCGAGCTGGCTGGGGGAGGGCTTGCATTAACATAAACCCTGTGACTGGCTTCCCTTGCCACCTGGAACCAGCTTCCTACCTCCTCTGGTGGGTGTAGGGAGGACTTGGTGTCAGTCTCACCAAGACAGAGGAGCTGGTTCCACTGCAGATGTTTCCTCTAGCCAGGAGGGAACTCAGGGCAGTAACCATCCCAGGACCGGGTGCGTGTGGGACCTGTGGCCTGGGCCTGTCCAAAGGGCCTGCTTAGCTTGTGAACTCTAATCTGGGACCCTCCCTCACGTTACACCTTTGCTTTCCAACCCTTAAACCTCATCCTTCCCTTCCACAGCCGGTCTGCTTCACTTCAAGGACTTGTCAGTTCCACATCCTGCAGGAAGCTTTCCCTGAGTGCACACCCTGCCCTAGCACTGCCTGATTTAAGAGCATGAAGGAAAGTATTCTCAAGCAGAGGAAAATAAGACCAGAAGGCTGTTTGGGAGTCAGGAAGTGGGGAGCAGTTTGGAGAGGGAGACACTGGTAACTGACACGATCGACCGAAAAATCTAGCGGGCTGCATCATCGGAGTGGCTGCCCCTTTCTCCCTCCCGTAGGTGCTGGAAGATCTGAAGAAGCAGGAGTTGGTAGCACAGTCCAGTGAAGACACTGGTCCCGGAAGATGGCGTGTGAATGGTGACCAGGAGAAGGAAAGGGGGACAGAAGCACGAAGGCACAGTGCAGAGGACACCTGTCAAGCAGTCAGACTTGGACTACAGTGCCCATTTTGCCATAACTTGCTGTGTGCCCTGACAGAAGTCATGCCCCCTCTCTGGGGGTCTGTCGGTCCCCTAATCCATAACACTGAACAATGTGGTCTGAGTGCAGAGATGCCGTTTCTCTGGTTCCAAAACTCTGAAGTCCACAAAACTTTTAGTCCTACCCATCCATACCCAATTTCAGTCACTACTCCCCAAAAGTAGGTGGGAGATTTCATGGGCTAAGAAGTCCAGGATCCATCACCAAGGGATGCCAGAAAGGAAATCCAGGACACAGGGCAATTATTCCAATAATTACTGAAATGCGAAAATCAATCATGTAGTCTCTTAAAACACACCTGGATCACGAAAACAGCCCCCAGAGGTCTGAGGTGGTGGGTCCCAAACATGGAAATGTGGCCTCCTCCCGTGTGGTGTTAGCCACCTCACCAGGCAGCAGGGAGCAGGCGCCTCCGCTGGCAGGGGGTTATTCCCTGCTCAACAACCCTGCAGTTTATTTAAAAAAAAAAACCACACACAAAAAACACTCCACACCATCCACAATGACCTCATTACAGAGCCACAGCAGTGGCCCATGCAACAGAAAAGCCACGAGGAGACCGAAGAGGAAGGCCTAGAGGGCGGGGGCAGGGTAAATCCTGGTCAATCTTCCTAAAACGCTACTCTGATCGAGGCTCATGGTGTCCCATCACTCCCTGTCCCAAAGCCTTTAATGGCCGTGGGGATCAAGTGCAAATCCAGGGGGATTTCTAGCCCTCCAAACATCAATGCGCCCTGACCAAGCCCCGTTCCCCCTCCAACGGTACTCTGTCCCCACCTCACCACTCTGCCAGACACCACCTGGCACTTCTTCCCCACGTGAGTTTACAAAGTGCTTCCCCAGGCATCACCTCATTTAACTCTGTCCACAGACAACTGGAATTCTACCCACCCCATCGCTTCCAGGGAAAATGTCCCTGTCCACCAGGACCCTCTGAGAGCTGCTGCTTGGCCACAGGACATCTAGCAGTCTACTCCTGCTGTCTCTCCTCCAAACACAGCCTTGCAGAGGTCCGAGGTCTCAGTGTCTGCCTGGTGCTCTGCCCAGAGGGGCTGGCTTTCAGTAACCATAGGTCCCTCAAGCTGGAGGAGGGGAAGGAGTGGGGGTGGGAAAAGGCCAACCCCTTATTCACTTTCTGAAGCAAAGTGCCCCACAAACTCCACTCTTGGGCAAGTCAACAAAAATATTTTTGGAACTGGTTTCCTGGGCCTCCGTCCCTGCTGGCGGATAACCATTGATGTTGGCTCCGAAAAGCAGGTTCAAGGATTTAAGTGTGGCCGGGCTGGGACAGCTTGTGGACAGCTGGGGCTATCTGCTTCAGAGACCCCACCAGAGTCAGCAGGGTCTGAGAAGGGGCCAGAGTCTCTGCCGTGAATATGGTGCGGACCTTGCCAGCTACCCACTCCCTGTGGGTCCCTGAGTGAAAGAACAGCCTGCAAATCAAAAGTGAATTCATTTCCTCAGTTCTACTCCTCAGAGATCCATGAGCTGGCAATTAAAAACCTCTGTCCAGCCCAGCCCACCACGATAATCCACCTGAGATACCACACCACTCAGACTTGGAGGCCAAGACACTTTCCACAGCCTTCGAGTGAGGCCTCTGCCGAATGAATTTCCAACTAGCTTTTTAAAAATGCTTCAGAGAATTAAGAGTCCCCATCTAGCTTCTTGGGCAACTGAACAACTCAGTGATTCACCTAAGGTCAGAGCTAGTCCACTGTGGGATCAAATCTTGGGCCCTTGTCAATTCTCCAAACTTAGTACTCACTCCCCTAAGCTACGGACCTCTCCATAGTGAATTTCTTGAAGCCAGAGGAAACAGAGGAGGAAAAAGAAAACAGCCGTTAGAAGAAGAGCCCCAGGGCGTGCACTCGGCCTTCCTCCCCGCCTCCACATTCACGTCCATGGGGCTAGTGTGCAGAAGAGGCAGGGAAGGCCAAGTGGCCTCAGAGATGAAACCCTCGACCTCAGCCTCCTTCCCTGCCACCTCTACCCAAAA
Organism: Micronycteris hirsuta; assembly: GCA_004026765.1. Classification (NCBI taxonomy): domain Eukaryota; kingdom Metazoa; phylum Chordata; class Mammalia; order Chiroptera; family Phyllostomidae; genus Micronycteris; species Micronycteris hirsuta. The sequence continues at coordinate 29,784 of PVJI01009052.1, forward strand.
TGACAGTGGCATTGGCAGTGACAGAAACAGAGCAAACACCGCTGCACTTAAGCCCTAGTGTCCAACCACTAATCAGAAACCGCTGATTTGGACAAAAATGGAAACCAATCATGCAAAAGAACCTAAGGCTAGGGGCTGACAGTTCCTTCTGTCCAAGGCCACTAAACAAATCAGCCAACGGTCACACGCAAGAAGCAATTTAACCTCAGTTCTTTCTCCCTCAGAAATATTCTCTATGTGCAACCTGCCTAAGCCTGTAAATTAAATGCTTATGGTCAAAATATTGGAGATGGAAGTGTAAGAAATGCTAAAAAGTAACTGTTAGTTCCATGCATCTAGTAACTGCAAGGGGAAAAAACGGTAAGCAATGGAATGAGAGAGCACAAGGAAGGAATGGGGAAGTGAGGGGCTGCGGGAAGAAAGAAGAGGAGAATGATACCGGGGAGGGAGAGGGAGACACAGGCAGACCTGAAAAAAGACACAGGCAGCCAAGAAGAGGGGAGAAAGGAGGAAGTTACAAGGTTTATAGGTTTTGCTTTACTTTCCAAGTTCTACCCTCTTCACCTGCATTTTGGGGGTAGAACTTTACCTAGCTTTACTGTTTTTTAAAATAGAGTTCGTTGTCATTCACTGATGTACAATTGCTTTAATATCCAAAACCTAAAAACTTTACCATCTTTCGAAGTCTTTAAGAGTCAGGGAGGGGCTTGACAACTGGAGACACTGTACAAAAGAATCTAATGATATCAGTCTTCACCAGAAGCTCATGAAGGAGACCCCTGCCAAGGCAGTCCAACACAGACAGGGCCAGCCTGGGCTGTGCTGACAGAAACACGTGGGATGGACCCAACGTTCCTCCGTCAGGGTCCCAAAATACTCTGCCCTAGTAGCACTAAACCTCAAATTCTGAACCTTCAAGCAGAACAAACTCAAGGAAGGCAACCAGAGTGGGAGGCAGCTGAAAACTGACACGGGAAGAACAACGGAAGGACTAGAGACGTTCAGGTTGGGGGGCGGGAAAAACCATGTCAGCTATCTTTCCCCAACTCTTTGAAGGCGTGTCATATACAAATAGGAATACCTTTGCTCTGTGTTCCTCGGTGGCTCAACGGCTAAGATCAGTGTGCAAGAATTACAAAGAGGTAGTTTTTGGCCCAAAATAAAATATGAGAGGGTATTTAAATTATTACACTTTCCCACAAAAGAATGGCTGCTCTAAAAAAAAAAAATAAGAAAGAAAAAAAAATTAGTGAGCTTCTTGTTCCTGTAAAGTGCTGGGATTGGAGGCTACTAAGTGACTGTCTGCAAAAATATCTACAAAGAACTTTACAAATAAACAGGGCTGAGTGATTATTAAATGAGTAATATTCTATGATGAGGCACTGCAAAGAGATAAGCCTTGGGTCTTTCCTTCTCTTACAATGCTGTAGTCTAATTCTTTCCTCTTTAAAGACGTGTATTTATTCAGGCCACAGGCTCCCTCTATTCATTCAACAATATTTGCAGTATCTATTAGATGCTGAGCACCCGAGCTAGGCATTAGAGATACAGCAGTAGACAAAACTAGGTGCCTGGCTTCATGGGTTTACAGTCTAGTGGGGGAACAAGATAATAAACTAATAAATGTATATAGCTGTACATAAAATATACATATAAATGCTACCAAGAAAAAAGGGGAGGACAGCCAACAGCAACAAGAGACACTACTTTAGAAAGGGTGGCCAGGGAAAGCCTACTCCAAGCTGAGCTTTCACTGGGGAATTGAAGCCGAGTAAGACCAAGGGAGGAGGAGCCTTCTGGGCAGAGGGGACAGCAAGGCAAAGACCCTGAGAGTACGGAGTGTGCCTGGCCCTTCTGGGGAACAGCTAAGAGGGCAAGTGGCAACAACAGAGTTTGTGGAAGAAAGGAAGGAAAGGGAGTGGTGGTCTGAGAATGGGGTGGGAAGAAGGCAGCTGTCTCTCATGCATTTGGAACAGCTGCATATGACAGTGGGTAGGGCGGTGAGTTTCATAGGTCATGAAATTAGCATTGTTTGGACCACAGCAAAGGGGGTAAGATCTAAGTCCCAACCGTAACCTGGGATTCCCCTTGTCCTTCCTTAAAGGAAAAGAGAAGAAGCTTGATTCAGGATTGTGCTCACCCGATGTTTCCAGGGAGAAATGGGCTACACCTCTGGGAAATATCCTATGGCAGAATGTGTTGATTATGAGTGTTTGGGTGCATGTGAAGTAGTCAGAAAAGCCTGGTTCGGTTCTGGGATTTACCACTTAGGAACTGTGAATTTGGGTAAGACTTCACTGAGACTCAGTTTCCTCATCTGTGAAATGGAGAGAACTATTAATCCCATGGTCTCTGTGGGACCAGAGGAGGTAAACTGCTGTCCTGGAGGGAGCAGGGGAGAAATTTTACAAGTAAGTTTCTCACCAAAGACTTTACAGCCCAGAAAGCAGAGACGAGGTGTTATGCAGCTCTGATCCCCCCACACTGCCTTGCATGTAGCTTTCAATAAATGTTTGCTGAACTGAAAAGCATTAAAAATAATTGGGGAAAACATTCTGTCATTTTTTTCTTCCTATGAAACTGCAGTTTGCAAGAACACCCCAGAACAGTCTCTTTCACAGTAATCTTTCACTTTGGAGGGAGAACCAACTGAGTCACATCAGGGCAGGGTTCTCAGAGGATACAGTCCCCAGAACGGGGACAGGAACAAGGCCTGCCACCTCTGCAGAAGGCTCCTTGTTCTCTGCACCACCCTAGACTTTCTCAAACAGCCTGAGCTGATCCAGGTCCCAGTCATCGAAGGAAAGGACTATATACCATCCTAGGACAGGATCAAGGTCTCTTGAAAAAGCCCGCAAAAGCCAGAGATACACAATATACGCAACATATATGAAACTCCACATCCCTAATCTAATCCAATTGACTCAATGTCGGGATCTAATCCAATTGCCCAGATCAGTAGAAGAGCTGGTCCAAAGGCACTCCTGTTATTTAGAAAAAATTGTTTAAAAAAGTAACACTTGCATTCTCATGGTTTCAAAACCAAAAAGTATAAAATAAACAGTTAATTCTCCCTCCCACCCCATTCAGTTAACTATCCCACCAGGGTTTGTTTACAGATATAAAAACAAATGCAGAATCTTATGTTTCTCCTTTTTACCCCAACTAGAGTATTATGCACAGATCTCTGCTGCGCCTTTCCCCCTGGAGTGTGTGTATTGTGATGCACAAAAGAGCCACCTCGTTTCCTACTTGCATTGTGTCCCACTGTACGGATGTGCCATCGCTCTCCTTAACCAGTCCCATATTGATGGCTATTTGGGTTGCTTCCAATCTTTTGCTATAATAATTCTGTTTATGTCACTTCCCATTCGCCTACCTTATTAACCAAGAGGCTGGAATCAGATCCCACTTCTGACCTACAAGGGCAGCAGTCAGAGAGCCTTGCAGTCCTCCGATCGAATGGACTCCCTGCTGTACCTATGTGGGCAAGTTGCTTCACCCTCCACTCATTCAACAAATACCATTCCAAACTTACCAAATGCCAGTGCACCAGGCACTGGGGATCCAATGATAAAGGTATTCTTGCCCTTTGCCCCCAGTGTCCAATCTTGGAGAAACAAGCAGAAGGGACAGCTACAATAGACAGGTATAGTTAGATCAGGCACCGTGAAGGCCATCTGATTCTCTGTCTGGAAATGGGCAGCCAAACTTTGATGCAGGAGATCAAAAAGAGTAATGCTTGCTAACTACCTGGCATGATGCAAGGCTCATAGTAGTGCTCAATAACTGATAACCTAAGTCCTGTCCCAGAACGATGCCTTGCTGATGGCAAGGGCAGAGAGGTATTCCAGGCAAAAATGCACGGCATTGCCATGCCTGCTCCAAGATTCTTCTCACAGGTTGGCATACACTGGTTTCACGGCAGCACCCGAGTCCCTAATTATGTCTTAGCCTACTTTTACTGGAAAATGATTGGTCTTCTCCCACTTTCCAGACCCTTTTCTGTGCCTCCGAGGCACCCTGGGCATGCTTCTCATCTGTGTGCACAAGTCCTCGTGTACGAAGCAAGTCACAGAGGAAACCCAGACACATTCATTCAGGCCCCGGCACAAAAAGGCAAGGGCAGGCACACAAAAAGTGGATTTTACTGGGATTTCCCCTGACAGTATAAAATCATCATTTCCAGGGAAAAAAATCCCAAGGAGAAAAATCACTGGACCTCACATTTATTTTGTTTACTTTAATACGCATTCTAGTTCAAAATAAAACATTTTTAAAAATCAGAGATTTTGGCATCATCTGTTCTGCTTTCCTAGGGAAACAAATGCAGCAGATTTTATGACAGAAAAAAGAAATGGAAATCAGGAGTCCAGCGTATTTCCATATTACCAGCAGGCCCCCCGTGGCTGGGAGAAGGCAGGTCCAAATGAAGACTCGAGGTTCTGGGTATTGCTCTGAGGTCAACGACCTGGCTTTGCACCCAAGCACAGCTCCTCAGTGCTATATGACCTTGTGCTAAGTACTTAACTAGCTTTCTGAGCCTCAGTTCCCTCATCTCTTAAAGTGGGAATAATCCCACTCATGTTGTAGTATTTCTGTATTGATTAAATAAGAATAAATAGGGTGTCTGGCACGCAGGCATTCAATAGTTAAAAATAAACAAAATATTGAAAAGATACTACCTTTTCTTAATATTTAGTAAAAAGATGAACAACTAGTGCCTTCCCTTTAGAAGCTCAAACCAGAAGAGTAGGCATCAAATTATTCAGCCCTTATAATAATGGGATGCTGGTTCCTTAACAGGCTAATTAATGAAGTCTTATTTCACCAGAAGCTTCTTTCAAATTCATGAAGGACACTTGCTTCTAGATGAAAACTATCAGCCAATTAAAGCTCATCTTTGTCCCTGGAAGAGGTGGGTCAGGGCTGGGCTTCTCCCCCTCAAATAAGTCCTGAGGGTCCTTAGTCCTGCCTCCCCACCTTTGGTCAGAGGTATTGGTAGGTTCTCCCTAGCCTACCCAAAGGATCTGGACCCTCAAACTAGGTGGGAAGGCCTGAAAGGTCCAGCTAGAATCCAAAGTAGCAATGGGGGCCCTCCAAGAAACTCTGCCATTTCAAAAAGACCAATGGAGCCCACTGTGGCAGGTAGCGAGCACCCGTGGTTATTGAAACCGGGCGTATCGCCACCTAGGCAGGCGAAAGACCAAGTCCAGGTGGCGAAGCCCCTGCTTGGAGGGCTGGCGGACAGTTACAGATGTGTTTAACATTTCTGCCCCCAACACACCCAGCCATAAGTGAGAAAATAAATCTATTATTGTTAAATGCAATCTAGAAGTATAAATTTTTCAAAGCATTGAGTCTAAAGAGGATAATAAAACATTCTGGGATGAAAAGGCAGAGGGTCAGCTGGCCCGGGGAAATACCTAAGGTTGTGAGAATACTGGCCGTTATATTTTGTCCCTCTTTTGTATCATTTCAACTCTCCTATTAATCACCTCACGAATTTGAATCTTAACCTCACTGGGCTTCGGCTTACTCATCAGCAGATGATTCACAGGTTCTTACTGATCAGATAGATACTTAAGGTTCTGGTTTGTGGGGCTAGAAGTCCAGTGTAGATTACTCAAGTCTTTGCTCAATGCCACCTCCTCAGAGACACCTTCCTGGATCACCCACCCCCTTTAACACGTATTTGTCTTCATGGGACCTACCGCACCAGCAGTTTGGCTTGGGTTGGCTTACTGACTGTCTCCCTTAGTAGGCAATACAGATGATGTGCTCATCTATTTCAGTGGCTAGCTATATTCAGAATGCAGAGAGCAGAACCAGACATACAGCAGGCATTTAACCAATACAGGCAAATCTCAGGCATATTGCAGGTTCGGTTTCAGACAACCTTGATAAAGCAAATATCACAATCAAGTGGGCTGTGTGAATTTTTTGGTTTCCCGGGCGTATAAAAGTTACAGTTACACTATGCTGTAGTCTATTAAGTATACAATACCATTATGTCTAAAAAAATGCGTATACCTTAACTAAAATATACTCCATTGCCATAAAATGCTAAGAGCCTGTTGGGAAAATGGCACTGATAGACTTGCTCAACACAGGGTTGCCACAATAACTTTCAATTTGTGAAGAATGCAGTATCTGTGTAAAAACAAACTTTTCTATCTGCAGAAATCACTCTCATAACTCAGATTAACATCACACATGAGCAGGCCATGCTGCTCACCATCGGGGGGACACCTGTGGCCGTAATAAGCCTCCTGGGGCTGGCGAGGCATTCACCCACACAGGTCTGCTTTATGGCTCAGTGGGCACCTTTCAGACCAGAACCAGGCCTTGTAGAGTTTATGGCCACTGGTCAAACTCAGAGGTGCTTCTGTCCCATATCCCACCCTCTCCCATAGAGGCTACACAATAACCACACTGGCCACCTGAACTGAGGGAAGACTCCTGAGCCAACTACACTTTCACTTTTAAGAGAACAGCATTCTTCCCTTTCAGCTCCCCACCCCAAACAGCAGCCTTGGAAGGCCCTACTCTAAGAGAAGCCTCCCCAGACCCACAGACCACACCTAAACGTGCCGACAGAACACATAAGGGCATGTCTGCAACAGAGCTGCAAACTGGAAGGGGGCTAAAAAAAGCAGAACCAATCATTATGGCAGCAGGCCAACCTCTGCAGATAGGCCTCTTCAGGCCTACGAGAAAGACAGCTGGGGAGCTCTGCTAAAGTACATGCCTGCCCACTCTTCGCAGGCCACACCCAGGGTGTACCCAAAACTCCATGAAGAAGGGGGGATGTACAGAAATGGAAGGAACGCCCTGGGTGAGTGTGATGGCCAGTCCCTGGCCCTCCATATGGAACAGGTCCCTGTGCCAGAACAGACAGATCCTTTGCACAGGCAGCCAGGCTGGAGGCTGGAGACCAGATGACGTCATCACAAAGCCTTCCTGATGCACCCAGCTGCAGGGGAGCTGTGCTGGGCGCTTGCAGGCCCTCCCCACTGCCCTCCAGAGGGGGGATAAAGGGGCACTGACCAACCCAATGGCGAGTGAAGCCACAGTGCACACCCCAGTGAGGTGCTACCAGAATTAGCTGACAGAACGCTGCAGCATGACCTGGAAGTCCTGGGACTTCATCTTTACAGCACCTGGGAAGGACACAATTTGCTCCCTTTTTTGACTTCCTGGAGAAGGAGACCTCTCAGGAGCTGTATGAATGAAAGACAAAGGCCTGGGAGGGGCAGACAGAGTTCTGCAGCCAGAGGTATGCTAAGAGGCAGGAGGGGCTACTGGCACAGAGAACTGGCTCCAGAAATGGCTAGCCAGGCCGAGAACCCCAACCCCTATACTATAATGGGAAACGGAGACCCTGGGGCAGGAGATGTCCACATCTAGGGAGATGTTACTCCAGCCCCACCTCAAATATGGGGGCTCTGCCACCTGCCTGGGGCCCCTCTACTCCCTCCTACCTGCTTTAGCAGCTCCAAGTGAGGCCTCCTGCCAGGGCAGGTAGAGACAGCTCCCCCAAGAACTGCTCCTACCATACACAAGCTCAGACACCTAGGAAGGGGCCTCCTTCAGACAGGCTGGCTCCCCCCGTCCAAACAGCTTGTTCAAGCCTGGGCTGGTTAGACTCTACTAACGTTCAGGGACTGTCCACAATACACACCTGGCACAGACGTCACTTGTTTCAGTCCTAAAAACACCCCCCGGAAGCAGATGCTGTTAGTCACCATTTTACAGATGAGGCAACTGAGGCTCAGAGAGGGCACCTGCCAGGTATCTTCAGCCTCATGAAATACAGGTAAATGAGAAATTACAAGTGTGATGAGCAGGAATGTGCATGTATGTGAATTGTGTGGCCAGGCCAAGGACCAGACTCCCTCCCCCTAGCAGGTTAAGTCCTGCACCCTTCTTTCCTATTTTCCTTGTTCCATTTTCCTCTCCTTTTACCTCTACTTAATTTTCTTCTTCCTACCTGCTGTAAGCTTCTGCACCTGCCTCAGTGCAGTGGCTCCCAACTGTGCTTCAGAGCCCTGTTCAGAGCCTTCTAAAAATACAGACTGGGCACCACCCTTGGACAGGATTCCTTAGCTGGGTAGAGCCTGGGAATTGCTTAAAATGCCTTCCTCGTGGTTCTGACATACGGCTGCGGTTGCAATTGGCCTCCCTCACCACACGCCTTTCCCCCTGTCTGTGTGCTGAGTTCTGCAGCATCCCCCCAACCCCACTACCACCTTTCTGTGACCCACTCCCCGCAGCCCAGGACATGAGAACTGGATTCAACGAAGTCAATCTGCGACACAGATACTCAACTAGCAGACTGAATTTATACCTCCATGCATCACGCTGGATGCAGGCCATGCCAGTGCAAGTGGGCTCCCTCCACCCCTCCCTCTGGTCACATCACTTGTGCCTGCTGGTGAGGCCAACAGCTAAGGTGAAGGTGGTTACATAATGTGGGTCGAGTCCCTCCTTGGGATGCATGGCTCTGAAAGTTATCTCTTTAATTTTACAGCCACAGGATCTTGTCTCAACCACCCTTATCACCCCCTCCCCCCACGCACTCTCCCGTGACTTCTGCAGGAGGCCGTGGAATCTAGCGACCCAGTCCTTTTGGACACCTGTGACTGCCAGGTCCCATCACTACTTTGCTAAGCTGCCTCACACAAACACTGTAGGCCTCCCTCCTCCAGCTCCACTCAGGCTCTCCATCCCGGCTCTTGAAGCCCCAAGCTGACCTTGACCCTGCCGGCCCTTCAACTTATTCCCAGCCTGAGGATAAGTAAGTAGGAGAGGTCTACTGATGAAATCCTCTCACCTCAGACACTTCTGGGTCTCTCCAGACATCTGCCCTTTGCTGGACCCTAGGGGATAACCTGAGTGAGCTTTGGTGGCGGGAAGGGGGCAGGGGAGATCTGTACACACAGCCTAACCTCGCAGCACGGTAATTTGCTGGGGATCTCAGGCAGATCATTGGATTTCCCCCGTTTTTCAAAGAAGGGTTAAGAATGCTCTCCACTCCTACCCATCACACACCAGGGCTGGGAAGATCTTAATAAGGAAAGAGTGCTTGGTAAGGTACAGGCATTTCCTATACTGCATGAACTTTCATGACCGAATTAAAAATAAAATAAGTAACTGATTAGAGCAATGGTCCCCTAAGTGGATCACCCAAGAACAATCCACTGGGATTCAGGAAGAAAATATTAGGACTTTTAATATCTTTTAACTTCCCCTTAATTTTTAGTGTTGTTTTACAACATGCACATATTTATATGTAGTGTATGTGAATAACCCATAACTGAACGGTAAACATACTGGGACTCAGGTTCAATTTTTTTACTATTATGGGATGTGAAAATTGGAAAAAGTTGAAGACCACAGGGCTGAAAAAATATGAAATCACCCGCCCACTGGCAAAAGCTCCCAACCCACTCAGGGAGGAGCTAAGAGCTCAGTGCTAGGCTTACCAAAGAGAGGGTGATAAAAATGACAAGAACATGCAAGTACCATGGTTCCTTCATCTAACCAACACTTCTCGAATGCCTACCATGAGCCAAGTTCAGTGCTGAGCTCTGAGGATACACAGAGCTAAGCAGAAACAGGTCCTTTAAATCAAGCAGCTTACCAGCTAAGCAGGGGGAGAGATGGTAATTAAAACACTCACATTCAGGAATGTATAATTGCAAACTGAAGCACTTTGAAGGTAATTTCTGTAAGAGTTTTCTAACAAAAGAGCCAGACCTAGAGCTGAGGAGGGGTGGAGGATGAAGGAGATGGTAAAGATGGTTAGATGCTAAGTAGGCGGCGGTGGCAGCTACAGCGTGGAATAGACTTGAGCCACTGAGAGGCAGTGAGTGAGGCCGGCGCAACAGGAAGGAGGGCAAGGGAAACGATGGGAGGAAGAGGCCAGCAGTGGCCAGTCCATGCAGGACCTTGTTTTGCTAAGGAGCCTGGACTTTATCCTAAGAACAATGGTGTATTTTAAGTATGGGGTAACATGACTTCATCTGGGTTTTGGTAAGAGCATTCTGGCTGAAGTTTGAAGCACAGCTTCCAGGGGGCTGCGATGCAGGGAAACTCGTTGGCAAGCAGTAGAGTATTTTGAGTTGATAGAACTAGTAACGGGTAGAAAGAGGATCCCGTGTGTGCGTGTTAGGAGGGGGACAGAGGGGGCTACACTGGTCATGGTTCCCTTTGAATATGTCGAATGTGAGGTGCCTTGGGGATACTCAGGTGGAGACATCAGGTGAGTCCTGTGCCTAGTAAACAGCAGCTGCTGATGACAGAGGATAAGCCTTTGTGGGGAGGGAATACAGAAAAAAGAGGGCCCAGGGCCCAGGTGTAATTGAGTCCAATACTTCATGGCTGCTGAGAGCCAAAAGGCCACCAGAAACTGAGGAGCAGCCAGAGCTGCGGGAGAAAGACCAGGGAAAGGGAGGGGCAAGAGGGAAGGTATCTCCCGAAGGTCAGGGTGTAGATACTGCTGCTGAGGAGCCACACAAGAGAAGACAGTAAAGGCTGTTGGGGTTCTGGAAGCTCTTCAGGAAGCACACCAGACTGAAGAGGGTAGGTGTAAGGGAACGCAGAAGGTCGTTACAGACAATTGATCAGGCTGCATGTAAAAGGCAAGAGATGCGCAGTTCACCAGTGAGATAAAAGAATTGAGGGAGTTTTTCCATTTGCTTAGGGATGGGCGAAACGCCCCAACTGGAGCAGCATTCACATGAGAGTGGCTGGGCGCCCAGAAGGAAGAGGACTAGCGAACAGGCAGGGACGAGACCCAAAGGACAGGTGAGCTGGGCGCGGACTTGGCGTAGTAATTTCTTTGGAAACCAGGAGGTCTCAATTTTCTCAGTGAGGGAGGAGGTTGTGGCGGGAGGGGGAGGAGGAGAAGGTTTGAGAGGGTGAGTGGGCAGTTGGAGAAGAGTCTGAAAGAAACAGTTGCTGAGGGCAGTGACAAAAGGGGTTGCCCGGGAGAGGGGCAAGTCGTGGCATCGCCCTCAGCAGAAACAACCCGGCAATCCAATGCTGGGGCTGTGCCACGTTGTTTGGATGGTTATAGTTCTAGAAGCAACAATTTTATTGCTGAATTGCTTGTAGAGAAAAATAACTTCCAGCAATTTTGAATCTATAGCTTCTAACCTCTTTTCCCATTGAAACAAATGTTACTTTTTTATATATAACGTGTCTGTTGATAAAGTAAAGTTTATTTTTAAGTGAATGCCAACTGTGGTGTTCTAACAGAACTAACCATAATAACAACATGTAACGTTTACTGAGCGCTTACTGTGTGCCAGAGACCGTGTGCTGGGTACAACTACATCGTCACCTTGCACAGACGATGGAAGGAAGGAAGGCGTTGTGAGGTGAAGGGGTTTGCTTGCCCAAGCGCCACAGCTGAGTCGGGGGTAAGGGTGGGGGGTGAGAAGGGACAGGATGAAACACCCAGCAGTCTGGGTGGGAGCAGCAGCCAAGTGCACTCTTCTCTCTACAACCTTTCTCCTCCTCACTGGTAAATAAATGTGGGAGCCCCAGGCACCCTACAAGTGTGCAGGACACCAAGGATGGAGGGCAATGGGCAATGAGGGTGGAGGGAAGAGGGTGGAGGAACATGACTGACTTAGGGCCACTGGACCCACCAGCAACTCCAGACTGCATCCAGCCAGGGTGGGAATTTAAGATAATGACTCCCTAATGCCATGAGAAAGTCTGAGTTGAGAAAGACCTAGAAGGAAGTGAGCAGCCTGAAATTAAAAAAAAAAAAAAAAAAAAGGGACCCAGAGATAAGCTGACTTAAAAGCAGAACTCACTGACCTTCCACAATGCTACAAACGGCATTCTCCCTATCAAACCACAAAATAAATGCTTGAGTGTGAAAGAACCTTAATATCCTCTTTTAAATGTCTTTCAGACACTAACAAGCAATGAAACCAATTTATGGGTCAAAGCCAGCACACTGTTTTCAATGAACAGATAGTATGCTTTACACATAGCAAGGGGCTCGCTGTCAAGTTTCTCAAATGACACGTCTGCACACGCTCACTGGGCAGCGGGGTAAAACGCTTCTTACTGTTGGGATCACAAAGTCTGAAAGCCACCGATCTAATTCAACAACCCTATCCCAGAGTGAAAAGAACAGAGACCCAAAGCAGCTGAACAACACGACCAGGGTAGTTAATAGCAAAGCTGAGAACAGCACTCAAGTCTCTAATAGCTCTCTGGTAATTTCCTCACCAAACTGGAATCTCCAAATGCAAATACTTCTGGGAAAGCCAGCCCTGACTTTATTCCACATTAGAGTAAAAGATAGTGGAGCACAGTAAGCTGATCTTTTAGATCTGATGCCTGGAGCAAGTTTGGGTAAAGGAGAAGATAAAATGAGTGTAACAGCAGTGGGACTAAACCAAAATAAATTTGAGCGAAAACATGGGGGTTGCAGGGTGTGACCTAGTAGGCACAGAACGGGACCTGGTGTGGCAGAACAAAGACATTGTACCTTGTTTACAGACTTCGAATTAACAAATATCAGGACAACTGGTTCTACACAAGGAGGCTGCTTCCACCTCTGGGCAGGTGGCCCAGGGCCATGGGTGCTCTGTGCATCTCTTTCGACAAATTTTATTAAATGAGAAGTTCTGAACAACAGATGCCTTCACAATTCTCCATCCCTGCCAGACGCCATCTCTTTAATGAAAACATCGTCGTTGGGTATTTATCATTTGTTGTAAAATTCTATTTCAATGAAAGGTTAAGAGTTAGAGTCAGGTCCATGTTTCTCGTGGCAGAAAGGCAGTGGTGATGGGAACCAGTGGAGGGCACTTTCTAGACTAGAACTAGCCAGAGCAGGGGACGGACAGGGCAGAATGGGGGCCGGGGAGGGCATGGCTGCAAACATCTATCTGTAAAGGAGTGCCCTCTCTGGATACCACAGTAATGAGCCTCCTCTTTACCAAGTCAGAATTCAGGGCAAACAACTGGGCCAAGTTCACTGTACCAGGGCTCATCACCACTCAGCCACAAGTTCCCTGCCTTTCCTAAGTGACTACACTGAGGTCGAGAGGGCAGGCACAGTGGAAAGGAGACATCTGATGAGTATCCTACACACTTTCCACAAAGGATCACCAACAGCTCCAAGTTTCTATTTCAATGTGGTATGATTAATCTGGACTGAAGCTCTGGGATGACCAGCCCTCAAAGCTCAATCAGGTGCCTGTGTTACAAATCAGGATTGTGTAAGTCTAGAGTAAGTCACCTTGAGAGTGGTGGTGCGGCAGCGGCTAAGACTGGGAACTGGGTCTGTGGTTTGCTGTCCTTAAAATACAGGCCACAGTTATGGGAACTGAGGTTTGTTCCCTTGGATTTAGCATCTTCTCCCCCAGACCTGGCCATCCTCACATCCATGCCTTCTGTTCATTATTAGCTCAGGCACATGAGGCTGGAGTTAGAAAGAAGGGCTCTGAAACTCAAAGCCACTTTACTGCTGGTTTGTTCCCCAGGAAACATGAATGGTGTAAGAGCAGCAGGACCAAACAAGAGATTCCAGGATTATCTGTGGTTTTCAATGATCTGTGCTCTGAGGGTCTGATGTCAGCCACTGGGTACACAGCTGCTGCACCTTGCGCAGACCTCAAAGCTCAAACCGTTGGCAGTTCAAAGCTCCTTCCCTCTAGCTCTAGACATCTAAAATGTAAGAGCTACCATTTAACTACAAGATATGCAAAAGCCTTTTGAAATATTCTGAGCATGCAAGATAAAGAATTTAGCTGGTTCCACAGAACCTCTGGATAGTAGGAGCGTTCAATTTTAAATGGGTAACAAGAGCAATTTCTCTTCTAATGCAGGTTCTTGGACTGAGTCTGATTTCCACTACGTTATCAACTAAAGGGCACACATAATAGGATTTGAAAAGCCCCCTACAACACTAACCAAATAAATGGCTTGCCACTTGCTTAATAAAAAAATTTTAACTCAAAACCCAGATTCCAGGGTCCCTCCTCCTAATCTACTAAACCAGAGATTACCAAACTTTTTCTGTAAAGAACCAGATAGTAAACTTTACCTAGAGGCAAAAATGACAGTGCTACACAAGCATTTTCAGGACAGAAAACAAATTTCCACCATTCTTTTATTGATAAAATTAAAAACATATAACGAGCATAATTTTTGTAATAAAGGTCTAACGTAAGTAAAATTCTTTTTTGAATAGGGGGATAGTACTTTGTTTATTTAATTGGGATTCAAAGTTAAGTGTTCCATATCATCGAATTGAGCGCAGTGTTTACATGCACAATTATTCTTAGCTCATGGGGTTGTACAAACACAGGTTCCTCAGGTGTACCTGGTACTGGGCCACGTTTGGGACCCAATGGGCTATATAACTTTCAAGGTTCTTCCTGTCCCACTAAAGGGCCTCTGGTTTTACAACAGGAGGAGAGCCCAGCTCTGCTGCATGCCTGCTGTCCGACTGCGGCCCTCTCTCCCATCCTCACTGACTCACTCTCGCAACAGGGAGGACAGGATGTCATAGTGCTTGGCCTACCCGGAAGGAGTTATTGGGAGGATTGAGAGGAACCGAGAGGTGTTATTAGTATACTAGTCCTATACATTGAGGACATGCCAATTCTGTTTTTTTGGCTGTAGATGGAGACTAACACAAATGAAAAATGCATTATATCCAAGATCCCATACAAACCACTGCCTAACAAGTTCCTGTTTGTCTTCTCATTACCCCAAACACATACCTCAACACCTAACAGGCCAGATTCGTTTCAGCCTAACCAGAGGTGACAAGCTAAAACAAACCCAGGAAGCACATGGCTCCCCCCCTTAAAAAGATCATCCACAAAGCTGCTGGTCCTGACCAACGCCATCAACATCTTCAACCAAGAGGCTCTCCAGTCTTCATACCTTCGATGACAGGAAACTCACTAGCTCATAAGGTGAGTTTCAAAACCGCTGAAACAAAAAAGCTCTTTCCTGAGGTATTTTACAAAAACGGTGCTTCAGGAGAGGCAGCTGAGAGCAGAGGTTGAGTACAGACTACCTGCGATAAGCTGTCTTCAATTTCCCCATATGTAACATAAGAATAATAAGAGTATTTACCTCACGGTGCTGTTGTGGGGACTAAATTAATTGATATGCATAATCCACTAAGAACTGTGCCGAGCACAGCATGGGCACAATGTGTGCATTAGCTGTTGTTATTAGCTATTATTATTCTAACCCAAAGAGGAGCTCAGAGTTGTGCCTCATGGCACCCCAGTATCTCTCAGAGAGTAACACTGTTAAAGACTAAGCACCCGAGGGCCAGGTCAAGCCAGTTTTGTCACTTCACTCACTAAATAGGATTATTATTTCTGTTTTCCAGGTAAGGAAACCAAGGTTCATGAAGGTAGGTTAGGCTGACCTGCCTGAGGTCACAGGGGCAGGTTAATTTACCTCATCACCTTGCTGTGACAGGGGGGATTCAAACTCAGGTCTGCGTGGTTCCAGAACCGAGATTCACTGTGGACTCAGTCCCCAGACTCAAAACTACCATCAGCAGCAGCGATTCAGTAACAAAATATAACTGACCATGACTACCCCCAGCTCACGTTCAATTTTCTGCCTGTGAATTCCTGGTTAGCTTGCATAAACTGGAATTAATATCAGGCTACTTGAACTCAATTAGGCAGTAAGTCAGACTGGAAAACATCATGCGGTGTATTCCAAAGGTCAAAGTTAAATCTGGCTTACTGGGCAGCCTTTGCCCAGCTCTGCTATGAAAGCTAGTCTCGATGCAGACACCAGTTTAACCAGTGAGGTTTTTAATCAGCATCCTACCGGCTTTAAAAAGTCCCAGAGAGATGCCACCTACAGGACGCCTTGTCTACCTCTGCAGTCAGTAGCCAGAGAAAGGCAGTCGGCAGAAAGACATCACTTACTTTTTAAAAAGCAAACCGTATTCCCTTCTCTTCCGTTTACGGTTACATTTGCTACTGTAGCTGCCTTCCCGCTGGAAAAAATAAGAGGGCAGAGAAGAACGAAGGGGGGCTCCCCTAGCCGCCTGCAGGGCGCTGCAACACCCACCTGAAACACGGAGCAAGACCTACCTTCCCCGTAGAGCCCAGCCTGAGGGCGTTTCCTCAACTACTCGACAACTCGTCCCTCCCGGTAGCGGCTGCTGTCCTTGGCTTCAGTTGGGGGCCTCTAGAGTTGCGTGCCTGTTCCCTCCCAAAAAAGAAACCTCCTGTTCCATTTCTTCCCCCACCCTGCTATCAGTTCCGAGGAGTGAATAAACAGCAGGGCGATCAGTTCGTTAGGGCCACATTTAACTACGTCTAAACGCCTGCAGGAGGAAGGGCGAATTACTGAAGAGAAGATGGGGGAGGGAACACCATGGGGGGTAGGGGGAGCGCTGGAACGAAAGATCGAAAGATCGTCGCCCTCCCAGTGCAAGGGCAATCGCTATGCCCCAGCAAAGCCTCAGGCCGGTGGCACGGGGAGGAAACACTCACAGGGGCCCCGGCCAAATCTGAGGGTCCCGGGGCCAGCTCCCTCTGCTGCCTTCACGTCCAGGCCCGTCGGGGTGATGGCGCAAGGTACTGCCCCCCCCCCTCAGCGACAACAGCCGCGGTGACAAAATGGCAGCCTGGCGCCCGCCAGTCGTGCCACAAGCAAGCAGGACCCTGGCGGCTGCCCCTGCCCCCCAATAACGCTACGGCGCCCTTCGGGCTCGGCCTCTGGTGGGTCTGGCCGTTAAAGAAATAATAAATAAAACACCTTGAGCTCCAAACCACCTCCGGACGCCCAAAGGCCGGCACCGGGCCAATCAACGCGCCTATGCCCCGACCGGCCAGGCCCAGGCCCAGCCACCCTCCCGCCAGAGCCCACAGGGAGCCCGAGGCCCGCATTCTGGGCCCGCGCTCGGCGCCGGCCGCACTATGGGGGAGGGGCGGGGCGGGCCGCGCGAGACCCGGGAAACATGGCTGCTCGTCCTATTTCAGCGTCGCGGCGTGGCCACCAGCCCCCGGACCAGAGTTGGGAGAGGCTCGGAAGGTGGGTGTGTGGGGGTCCCTGAGGGCCGCGCGGTGGGCACGGGAGCAGGGGGCGCTGTCCGGGCGCTATTTGTCTTAAGAACGTTTAAAAAAATAGTTCCTCCTCCCCCACCTCTTTTGTCCCTCATTAGCTAGCTTTCTCCCCCTCCTCCCCAAACGTGCGCAGAAAGTGCCCCCTCCACTTTGAACCCCACCTGGCCTTGAGGCCCGGGGCCCGCGCGTGGGCAGAGTGCCTGGGTGGCGAGGGGGCGAAGCGTGAGAAATCACTCCCAGATCGGCGCGCTCCCCTCCCCCCAGCACACACTCGGGGAAGTTTAAAGAGCCGGTTCGACCCGCTTTCTAGCTTGCTCCCAGTTGGCCAGCAGTGTGGATGGGGTTGGCCAGGTGATCCGAGTCCCCACACACAGCCACCCGCGAAGACCCAGGCCCCCTGCTCGGCGCCATTCCCCCTCCGCACAGGGGGCTTCCGGAAAGTACGCGGGAAGACCGAGGCTCGGGCCCCCTCCCCCACCACCACACCCAGCCCCCAAATCCTCCGGCTGGGGGTTCGAGCCAGGATGAAACCGGCCAGAAAAAGGCAAACCGCCGGCAAATTGTTCGAGGCAACTCTTGCCTTCTCCGCCGGGCACCCCTCCCCGCCCTCCGCCACCCCCTCCCCGCCCTGCGCGCCATCAGGCACTGCACGTCTACAGTCCACAGCTGCGTTATGATGGGGAGAGGCACAAAAAGGATCTTGTTTTCAAAAGTCTCACTCAGGTTTGGGGGAGGAACTAGAGAAAAGAGGAAGCAAGGCCTGTTTTAGCCAGGGATTCGGGTTTTATCCAGCCGGAGGGGCGACAGGTCATACAGTGTTCCCCCAACTCTGGAACCCCGGCCACCAAGGCTGGAGTGAAGGCCCTCCCGCCGGTGTTCTCCTGGTTCCACCCCGCCACCCCAGGGGTGACTAAAGGAGTCGGCCAGCGTCTCTGCCTCAGACCCAGGTTCTCTTCCGTAGAGCCGCCAACTCGCATAAAACACTGAGAGCGAGAGGGAGCCAGAAAAAAAACAAAACAAAAACAAAAAACGAGCGTTCCAGTAACCCACCCTGGCCTTACCCCTCCCTCGAGGTGGGCTTTCGCTGAGACTCCCAGTTCCCAGCCGTGTAAGTTTCCTTCGGCCCTACTCCCGCCGCTGCCCAATCAATAACGGCGACGGGAAGGCAAACTCCCATCCCAAAGCTGCGTGTTCGCTATGCCCGCATCAATCTGGACCCAGCCAATACCCTCCACGGGCACCAGCTCCGGGCAGCTCACGTCCTGACAAAGTTTCCTGTGCCCATTTATTAGCTAGGTGGCTGCCCAGGAGCCCACCCTAGAGAAAGACCGGCCAGGGACACCAGGGTTCGAAGGCTGACATCCGGAAAGAACAGGGGCGAAGGGGGACCGGGACGTAGCCTTTGGGTAACTTGCAATAGCGATCGGTCGAGGTGGGGAGGCGCGGGGATGATCGGTGCCTTCGCACGTTCGAAAATCCCTCCCCCTCTCCTTCCCATTTATCCTGCCTTCCTAAGGAAAGGAAGAAATATCAGCATCTGGCCCGAAGGTGGGGTGGAAAGAGTGAGGGAGAAAGAGGAGGAGAGGAAGGAGGCAGAGAAAGGGAGGGAGGGAGAGAAAGGGCGCGTTCACGAACACTACAAAGTTACAAATATGGCTCCCCCGTCTCTCGCCTCATCACTGCAAAGAAATGAAGACGCACTTTAAACTCGAGCCATTCCCAACTCCACTGCAGCCCCCTCCCCACGCGCTCTCCCTGGGGGCCTCGGCCCACATTTATCAGAAACTAAACCGGACTCGCGGAGCCCAAAACTTATTGTGTGTGCGCGAGGGAGAGAGAAAGGGAGGGGGAAGGCGCGGGAGGGGGCTAGAGGGGGGTATTCATTTATAAAATATAACCCCCCTTTTTTGTTGTTGTTAAATCCAGGAGGCAGCCCCTCTCCTCCTCCTCCCTCGTTAATCTTTTCCCCCAGACGGAGTCATGGGAGCAGCGAGCTCAGAGGGTCATTTTGCCTCATTCTCTCCGACCCAAACGCGTGCGCCCGCTGTCCCCCGATGGGTGCACACTTGCACGCACACTCGCACCCACATTCGCACACGCGGGAGCACACGCACAGGTAGTCACACACCAAGGGCAGCGGCGGCGGCAGCCGGAACATGCTCGGATGGCATTGCAACCCCCAACCTTGTAATTCATTTGCAGTCCGACCCCCAAACCCTTACCTCCCGGGCTCCCCCCCTCAAAAAAAAGTGCCTCACCCCGCAACGCACACACACAGACACACTCACACACAAAGTAGGAGAATGGACCGAGAGATATTTTTGGCAAATGCTCACATCAGAGGGCGTCCTGTTCCGCAGCTCTAAATGAATCCGTTTGTCCATTTCCATCTCTCGCGCTCTCTCTCTGCAGAGGCTCCCGCGCCGGCGGAATTCAATCAATAAACCCCGAACCCACGGCCGCGCGTTTTAGGACTTTGAAGGCTCAACCAGCTCCGCTCGGTTCTCGAGCCCCCAGCACCCGCGGCGCACACAAACCTGATCACGGTGGAGGCGGGATTTGCGGCCGCGCGGATGAGCGACAGCAGCTTCAGCCAATCGACGCCGAGGATCTCCGAGCAACAGCCAGTGGTGGCAGCGGCGGGGGGGGAAGGGGCCAATGGGCGGGCTGCGCAGCCGGCCAGAGAGGCTCAGCCATTTGGTTGTGCAGCCGGAGACGGACCTCTTTAGATTTCTGGGCGGCTGAGGAACGCGGTTGCAGCTCCGTGGCTAAGCGAGGGGGGTGGGAGGAATGGCGGGGGAAGGGAAGGTGACTGCCTCGAGAGCCGAGCCGCACGGCCTCGCCAGCCCGCCGCCTCAGCGTTTGGCCGGGGGCGGGGCCGCAGGTGCGTTAAACGAGGGGGAGGGGCGCGGCCGGAGGGGTCGGGTCGGGGTCCGGGCCGGACCGCGGGCGCCGCGGGGCCGCCCTAGGCCTGCGCGCGCCGCCCCACCGGGTTGCGGAAGGAGGCGGGCGGCGCGAAGTCTGAGAGCAGCCGGCTGCCGGGCGCGCGGATAAAAGGCTTGGGAAGAGGGGGAGAGATGTAGGGTGTTGTGTGTTTGGTGGGGGAGGGCTGCTGGTTTTGGGGGTCCGACGGGCGGAGTTGGTGGAGCTTGGCTGCTGCCCCCGCACCGTCTTTGTGAGATCCCAACTCCGGCTGTAGCTCACAATCCGCGCTTCGCTTCGCTTCCAGCCTCGTCCTAGTCCAGCCGCAGCCACCGGCGTCCCTCGAATAAATAAGTAAATAAAAGCAAGTTGCGTCCACCTTTGGATGACTTACCTCGCGGTCTCCACCCTTTCCACGGAGGGCCATTTCAAATTTGCTGTCATTTAAGGGGGAGTGATCACCAAGAGGCACCCAGTATCTTGTTTAGTCAATAAAAGGATGATGATCGTGGATTATGAACTGTTGGCTGGATGTATAGAATATTTAAAAGTGGAAAAGGAAGGTGCTACTAACTCCTGGTTTTCTGGACCAAACAATTTATGGGCGTTATAGCTCTAAGTGAAAGAGAACGGCGCAGTTTAGTCTAAGCGTCCACCTGAGTCATATGGTTCAATTTGGGTTGCCATATAGGCTCTATTTGGAGCACTTTATCAGGTTTTTCGGTTTGCTTGTTTTGGGTTTTTCGAATCACATTAATTGTAAGAGATTTTCCTGGTGGGTTACCAACTCCTGCGGGCAGGCTTAGAATCTTGTCCTGTACTAAGTTGGCTGCCTATGGCTGTTGATAAATAATGGGGATTGTTGTCAACAAGGACAGATATATCTTGACTCTTCCATGCACTGTTTTTCAGTGCTTTTATTTACCTGTCTACACTCCCCATACACTTTAAGGTAGTTTTTCTGTTTGGATACATGTGTTTTCAAGGGAGAGATAAATCAATAGGTATGTTGCAAATTTGAAAAGTTGTTACATAACACCAGTACAGTTTCATTCTTGGGCATATAAAGTTTAGGAGGAAATAAAAAGTGACAAAGTAAATAAAACGCACATACAGAATGCTTACTTACACAGGGGAAGAAAGTTGTACTAACTTTACTGTTGTAACCCAGTGGACTGCAAGAGTAAAAGCCTGCAACTAAGCATTTTACTCGATAAATTCTTTCAGATAAAATAAGTGCAATTTGAAAAGTGATCATGTTTATTCTTTGAGTAGCTAGGAAATGGGGAATAAAAATGGAAAGTCATTGTTTTCGTTTGACTTAGCTGACATGTCTTCCTCAGTCTTACTGAAGTCAATGTGTGTAGTTGGAATTTATTCTTTTTTAAATTATACTGGCCTTGTTATATGAGGGGGGATTCAAAATACTAGAATTTACTTATAAAAAATTGTGTATTCTTACATGTTTAAGCTTCAGTCACCTTCAAAGTACTCTCCATTTGATGCATTATACCTATTGAGACCTCTTTTTCACTGCTCAAAAGTTTTCGAACTTGTTGATTTTGATGCCTTTTAGTGCTTCTGCTGTTTTTTATTTCACCCCTTCCACACTGGAAAAATGTTTCCCTGTGAGGACTTTTTTCATTCAAGAAAACCACAACAAAAATAGTCGATTGGGGTGAGATCAGGTGAATAGGGAGGGTGGGGCACCAGGGTCATGCTGTTTTTTTGGTCAGAAACTGCTAAACACTCAGCATGGTGTGGGCAGGTGCATGATCAATCATAAATCACCCATCATGAAATGGACAAACGCTTTGAAAGAGTCTTCAAAAAAAAAAAAAATTCACTGAAGCTGAAAGCAGCCTCTCACAACAATGCCAGCTGGTACACCGATACAGATGGGGTCCTACAACACTCACCTAGCAGGGCAGTGGAGGGGGAGAGCCTGTACCATACAATAAGCCCGCCCTCCGGAAGATAATTCCATTTTTGTTTGGGTCTCCCTTCATAAAACATATTGGACCCCAAATTACCTGTTTGCCAGAGTAAGTTGTTTTCTGGGTATGGTATTTAACGTTGTTCCAAAACAGGGCTTTCCATCATAAACACATTAAGTCAATATGATGTGTAGAATATGTAATATAGGGCTCCTGAAGTTTATGTTCTCTGATGGTAGATCCTTCCATTTAAATGTTTAGTCTCAATTAAGTCCACACCTTTAGCAGTGTGATATGGGACAGTGCCTTTCCAGAGAAGTAATGCCTTAAAAGCCAACCAGTCAAATGCAGGGATTTTGCTCATCTACTTCTGCTAAACAGAAGCAAATAGCTCACTTTAATTGTGCAAAGACTGAAGAAGATGCCTTGGAAGCCCAAACCTCCATTAAAGAAAGTGAACAGATACAAATTAAAATTAGGATTGAAAAAATCATGGCTTGATCACTAAATCAAAATATTAAATAAGTTAGTTTTAGAAAAACCTTACCTTTATATGTTTGTATAACAGCTTTTGTACTGGTGTTAGAAATTGAAAGGGCTTTGCCAGATGTCAATCATTACAGATGTTGAAATGTCCAAAAAATGTATAAAACCAATTGAATATTTAACATCCCATCTTTCCAGCATACTTTCAAAGAAAAGATTTCCTCTCATTTTTACAAATAGATTTATTTGTAGTTTACTTTAAATGAAATTTTAAAGATTTTGATTTTATTATCAAAAGAAATAGGAAGATAGCTCAGTCATTTGCCCCACAGTGCTTAACCAAACATCAAAAAAAAAACAAAACCCAACCAAAACAACCCTTGCTGTTATATTCCTTATCTTACAGAGTTGTTTCTTAAGTTACATTTCATTGCATGTCATAGCAATAAATCAGTGCTCTGAATGGCTCTGTATATTGCACATGTGAAGATGTAGTAAGAAAAACTCCCTATCAAGTAATCTTGGCTAAATTTTGATGTGGATTGGGAACAGAATGAGTGATGGTTCTACAATGGGAGTTAGATTATGAAATATGGAGAGTCTGTAACCTCTGAAACTGGATTTGATTCATACCGAGAGGAATAATTGAGATACAGTTCAAAGGTTTGAGCCCCTCAGGAAAAAGACAGACTTAAGTACTGGTAGACATCTTCCTGCCTTCCAGAATACTTTCCATCAAGAACCAGCCCAAATCGGCAGCCTATCTTGTGGTCTAGGAGGTTTGAGCAGTGTGTGTCCTTAACCTCTTGATACCTGTTGGAAAGTAATGTTTTATAAATAACCCACATTAATCCTGTTACTGTTTTGTTTTTCTTAAGATTTATTTTTAGAGAAAGGAGAAGAGAGGGAGAAAGAGCAATGTATGGTTGCCTCTCACATGGCCCTCACTGGGGACTTGGCCCGCAACCCAGGCATGTGCCCTGACTGGGAATCGAACCGGGACCCTCTGGTTCCCAGTCTGTGCTCAATCCACTGAGCTACACCAGCCGGGCCCCTAATCCTGCTACTGTTTTAGCTCATTTGCTTTTGACCTCTAAAAAATGGAGACCCTCTAGATAGCATCCTTGTTGTAAGTTAAGCTAATATATTTACAGTTCAACTTTTTGTTCTTCAGTTTGAGTCACAGACACTGGAACCTGGCCATAATATTTTTTCACCTACATTATGGTTCTGCTGCCTGGCCCCCAAAAGAGAGTGATATGGAAAGACTCCAGCTTAATTATGTTCTCTATCTTTCTATATAAATAGGTTTTAGAAATGGAGATTACTCTTTGAAATCCATGGTAATAAATGTGAGACTGCTACTGCATTTTGATTTGAATAGCAAAGGAATGTTGAGGCCCAGGATCTAAAAAAGTTACTTGTTTGCTTAATAAAGCATTAGATGGTTTTATTTTAAAATTATTGAATAGTTACCTCGTCGATGGCAGGTCATAGAGAAAAAGCACTTCTAGGTAAAAATAGGCACATATGATTTTAAAAAGTAATAGTAAAAATCTTAAAAACAACTTAAAGGTGATTCTGAAACAAAAAAAAAACTTACCACCTGTGCACTTATTTGGAAATCGCTAGAAATTCTGCAATTCTAATTCTTAAATATATTTAGTAAAAGAAGTAGCCATAAGAGGATAGTTTGTTTATCACCAGGAAGAAAACCAGAGCCAAAAGCTCTTATTTTTAGTATTAAAATATGGCTATAAAGGAAAAAAGATGCTTTAAAGGCAGTGGAATGAGGAGTCATAGAACAAGACCGTAACTAAAGCCAATCTTGGTTGAAAAAACAAATGCAATTAACTTAGAATCTACTAATTTGTTTCAATTTGTCTGGGGTTGAAGTTTGCCTCTATGAAGAAAAAGTTACTAAAGTCTATTAAGATATGAGATAGAGAACAAACTTTCTAATAAACATTTACTATTTGCAAAGTATTTATAACTTTAAGCATATATGGTAATATTGTCCTCTCAAATCATGTACTTTGAAACAGCAGTTATCATTTGTACCTAGAAGTAATTGTGTAATTTCAAATAATATAACCCTTCTTGAGTTGGAAATCAATTTCATGCATTCTGAGAAATTAGTAATTTTTAAATGTATTTCTAATTGAAATAGTAGGTCCTCAGGCCAGAGTACCTGTACCCTAAACTTGTCCTGGAAATTCTGAGTCCTAGCAACTTGAGTATAAAAATTACACATTCATTCGCACATGACCAAATGAGATAGCTGTGTTAGGTGCTTGAGGACTCCTACCCAGCAGAGTAACACATGCACGCTCTGCTCTGCTGGGTTGCTTTTTTGCCCCAAGAATTTACCCAAAGTCATTTTATATGCCTTCTGTGTATGAGAATCATATTACTTCTACATATATTTATTCAAAGGCAACTTGAGTAATTGTCTCAGATGCTTTTCACTAGGCTGGGCCAGCTCGTGTCTGTGTTCACGTTCATGTGCAGAAGCAAAGCTGTGGGATGAGGCAGAACAGCAGGCGAATAACAAGCGTGTTGATCACGGTGTGGCAGCACTTTTTACAAATCTAATGAAAGAAAGAACACACTAATGTGCCCAGGAGAAAAGTCTGGGAGAGTGTACACCAGAAAGTATTTTTTCTTTTTACCAAGCTTTTCTATGGGTAATGGGGTTACAGTGTTTCTTTGTTTTGTCAATATTTTCTAAGTTTTTCAGTTGATAAATAATTTTTGCAATACAAAAGTTATTTTATTTTATTTTTTTACAAAAGTTATTTTTAATGGAAATATGTAGATAGAGCAGATTTGGGATATGTGTTTGTGCTAGTCAAAATTCTTGGTTGCAGGCAGCGGAGACTTTCCCTGACCAATGCAAGCAGAATGCAGTTTCTTATATGGCTATCACAGGACCAAAGAACGTGGTCCAAGAAGAGTAGGAAACAGGAAAAGCTGGGCAGCCTGGAACAGCCAAGATGGTGCTCCAGGTGTAGTCTGCAGAGGACCCCACACCTTGTAAGTCATCTCATCAAGCTGTGGACTCTGCATCCCTCCACTGCTGCAAATGATCTCTCAGGAGCCTAGGATTTTATGTCACTCCCTCAAGATTCAAAGCACTTAACGGAAACATTTGCAAAACTATCAGGGAGAAAAGATTGCCCCCTTTAGCTTCTACAGTGGGATGTGTGACACTGCCTCCCACTTACTTTAGGATTGTCCCCCCTCCCCGCCCCCTCCTGAAAAGTATTCTGGCGCTAGGTGACCAAAAACAAAATCCACTAAAGTGTTCTGATTAAACAATACTGCGAAGGCTTTCTAATGATCCAAATTACCCATCTTAGCTCCTCTCTTGCTCCGAATTACTTAGCAGGAAGAGACCTGATATGGTCTGACTGTTTTTATCCCCTCCCCTGCCAATCTTATGTTGAGATCCTAATCCGCAAAGTGATGCTATTAGGAGGTGGGACTTCTTCCTAACAGGAGGCAATTAGGCTGTGAGCCCTCATGATTGAGATTAGGGCCCTTATTAAGAGGCTCCACAAAGCTCCCTAACCTGTCCTCCATGTAAGCAGGGGTGTCAAACTCATTTTCACTGGGGGCCACATCAGCCTCGCAGTTGCCTTCAAAGGGCCGAATGTAATTTTAGGACTGTATAAATGTAACTACTCCTTAACTAGGGCCAAGGAGCTCGGTGCTGCCACCGGGTAGGAATAAGGTGCTGGGCCGGATAAAACAAGGTGGAGGGCCTTGTGTATGCCACCTGTGATGTAAGGCGATAGCTAGAAGTCAGCAACCTGAAAGGGTCTTCACGTGATCAAGCTAGCCCCTTATTCTGGACTCCCAGCCTCCAGAGTGTGAGAAATAAATGGTTTTTTAATTTATAAACCACCCAACCTGTGGTATTTTGTTCTTATATCCCAAACAGACTAGACAAGACTACATCACCTATTTAGGAGTAACCTAAAACAGCTAATATCTGGAATCCTTAATTTTCTTTCAAGTGCTTCCCTTTCCAAATCCTAGGCCAGAAGAAACACTATATTATTGTTGATGTCAATGATAACGAAGCAGAACTGATAGTAACTTTGAGATTTTGAGAAGGGTGCCCAGTAGAGATATTTGATTTAAAGTGATAAGAAATAGCCCGGCTGGTGTAGCTCAGTGGTTTGAGCGCGGGCTGGGAACCAGAGGGTCCCAGTTCGATTCCCAGTCGGGGCACATGCCTGGGTTGCAGGCCGGGTCCCTGGTCCGAGGGCCATGTGAGAGGCAACCATACATTGCTCTTTCTCCCTCCCTTCTCCTCTCTCTGAAAATAAATAAATAAAATCTTAAAAAAATAAAATGATAAGAAACATCATTCTGAGGGATATACTAAAGATAGAATCATCTACATGTGACAAGTGCCAGGTGCTCTGAGAGCTTGAGCAGCGATGTACGGTGAGTTTCTATCTGCCACTCTGTGCACATGTCAGGCTCAAGTGCAGAACTAAACTGAAGGGTATGAGATTTGTAGTAAAAATTTATTGGAAGAAGGCAAGTGGTCACAGGCTAAGTAATGGTTCTTAAAAGAAGGCAGTCATTTTTAAGGACAATTTTGAAGGAAAAAAATGCTGATGGTGAAAGAAATACAAAAACCACAAACATATCAAAGACCCATATTCCTGGGAACAGAGAGAAAGGTCATAAAGGATCTGCTTAGGAAACATATTAATCCTGGGATCTTGTCCTCTTTCCTCCTGCCCCCCATCATTTCAGGTCACTTAGCTTAGATTGCTCTGTAGCTAGAAAAAGCAGATGATACCCTTGCAAGGACTTGGAACAATGTTATAGAAATTCAGCTGTTTTCTAGTTTAATTTTTATAGCTGTTACAGTATGATTTGTTACATGAATAGAAGTTCCTTCTAAATGGTAATGAATTCTCTCCAGAGATACAATGCTAAAGATTCTGCTCATTGAAACACAAAATGCACCCTGATTGGTGTGGCTCAGTGGATTGTTTGCCAGCTTGCAAACCAAAGGGTCACTAGTTCTATTCTCAGTCAGGGCACATGGCTGGGTTGCGGGCCATGTCCCCAGTAGGGGGTGCATGAGAAGCAACCACACAGTGATGTTTTTCTCCCTTTCTTCCTCCCTTTCCCTCTCTAAAAATAAATAAATGAAATGTTTAAAAAAAAAAAAACACAAAATGCTCTTTATGACCAAGTGTTTTATATATTAGAATTTAACTTTGCAGATGATTTAATGCAAATAGTGGCAGGCTGCTACTTATTAAATAAAATCTATTTCCTGTCCTTCCTGGACACAAAGCTTGACTGGGACTCCCAGTTGCCCTTGTAGTTAGATTGGGTGCAGAGGACTGAGTGCTAGATGGTTGAATGAGAGTGGAAGTGATGCTAATCGCCTTGAGGCCTGAAATCTCCAGAGCATGCTGACTGAGCTGCAGGTGACAGAGTGACCTTGGAAACCACATTTTGTTCATGAGGTGGGAACCTCAGCCTGGGTCTCTACAGAGAGCCATCTAGCAGCCTATTCACTTGCTCATCAAGAGATGAACTGTGCCTAAGATAGACACTTTTATGGCGCTGTATGCCATTACAGGCATGAGACTTAACTGCAGCCTATGCTAACACTAATAAAGTTTTTTTAAATCAGTCTTCTCTTCATATTCATTTATGATTTTGTAGATCAATTGTAAATTTCAAATATTACTATATTTGCAATATATCTTTGACCTACAGGTTCTCAGAAGCACCATAAAACAGATAAAAGAGTTCTATTAAGTAACAAGAACCTTCATTAAGTAATGAAGAACAGAATTGTAAGAAAGTCTATGTAAGTGGCACTCAAATATCTCTTTTTTTCTAATTTAGTGCTTGACTCATAGTAGCTATAAAATAAATGTCTCTTGTTTATCAATAAGTGATCCTTCCTTCCAAGCTCCAGTCTGACATTTCAGTTGTCCATGAGACATTTCCTACAGGAACATCCACAGAACATTTCCAAAACTAAAATAATCCTCCCTGTCAGCCTCTGCCTACTTTGCCTCTCCCGAAATGCTATCATGTGCCTCACTCTCCTGTTCTCACCAGTGGTACCCTTGGAATTGCCCTCCGGTGACTCACGTAGCCAAGTGGTTGCCTCATCTTCTCAGTTGTGTTTCCCAGGTAGCTTTCCTCCTCTCAGTCCACTTTGTCCACTACATCCGAGAGTGCTCACACAGCCTCCAATTTCCCTCAGGTCAATTGACCCCATGTGCTCGTTTTTCTCACCAATAACATTTCAAAAAACCGCTCTGGCTAGTGTGGCTCAGTTGCGTGGAGAGTCGTCCCGTAGACGGAAAGGTTGTGGGTTTGATTCACAGTCAGGGCATGTACCCAGGTTGCCTGTTTGATCCCCAATCAGGACACATATGAGAAGGCAACCAATCACATCAATGTTTTTTTCTCTCCCCACCTCCCTCCTCCCTTTCTCTAAAACGCAATGAAAAAAAAAGGTCCTCAGGTGATGGTAAAAAGGAAAAAAAAACCCAACATTTTTTAAAAAGCATTTTAAAGACCAATATAGGATCACCAACTTTTAATTTTGCAAGATAAAAACATTTTTTTAAAAATTTTATTTATTTATTTTAGAGAGGAAGGGAAGAACAAAGAAAGGGATAGAAACACCAGTGTGTGTTTGCCTCTCATGTGCCCCCCACCAGGGACCTGGCCCACCACCCAGGCATGTGCCCTGACTGGGAATCGAACTGGCGACACTTTGGCCCACAGCCCGCACTCAGTCCACTGACCTCCACCAGCCAGGGCTCAGATAAAAACATTTTTTAAAAAAACTTCTTTATGTGATATATATGTTAAAGATAAATATATAAATAAAATATTTGCATTATCCATCTATCCATCAATGGATACTTAGATTGTTTCCATGTCTTGACTATTGTAAATAATGTTGCAATGAACATGGGCATTTATTATTTATTTTTCTATAGACTATTTTAATTTTTCTCTTTTTTTTATTGTCGTTCAAGTACCGGTGTCTCCATTTTCACTCCACCATGCCTCCCTGCCCCACCAATCCCCACCTCCCACCCTTGGACGTACCCCCTTTGGCTTTGTCCATGCGTCCTTCATACCTGTTCCTTGATGCACAACACCCCCCCCCATTATCCCCTATTATCCCTCTCCCCCCTCCTCTGGCTACTGACAGTTTGATCTTTATTTCAATGTCTCTGGTTGTATTTTGCTTTCTTGTTTGTTTTGTTGATTAGGTTCCACTTATAGGTGAGATCATATGGTATTTCTCTTTTACCCCCTGGCTTATTTCACTTAGCATAATGCTTTCCACTTATATAGACTATTTTTAAAAACAGTAATGTAGGGAGAACTCAACTTTGGAATATACAAGAGTCCTTTATGTTGAATGAATTTAATTTTATGCAAACTCACTACATTATTCAAGGTTTTCTACTCAGGTAGTTGGAAACTCTTCCATGGACCAGCACTGGCCCTAATGTCCTCTCATGGCCAAAGGAATGGGTCTAAGCTCCGGTCACCGTGCCCCTCCCACCACCCACAGCTTCTCTGGTTCCCAGTGGCCTCCCTCCCTCACCCAGCCATGGGTTTAAGTCCCAATAAAGAGACCACACATTACCTTCCCATCTTATTTCTAATTTCCAGATGAATTGGGCCTTCTGCTCTTCCCTCTCTTTTGCTTTTGACTATGTGATTCTCCCAGCTTATATACCCTTTCCTTTTTTTCCCCACCAATCAAAATTATACCCAAAATTTGAGACCAAATTTGATGCACCTGCCTTCTTGAAACCTTTTTTAACCATCCAAAGATCCTTTCTCTTCTTGAATTCCATAACAATACTAAGGGTAGTAATAGGGCTGCTTCCCTGGACTATGTTTGTTTATAACCCCCACAAAAAATCCTCAGAGATAAGAATAATGTTTGACATTTTTGTTACCCCCTGTGTTATTTGAACATTAAATATTCAATATACATTTAATGACTAAATAAATGCTTTGAACCTAGTGGAAGTCCCGTTGAAACATTTAAATTAGTATAATCTTTAATGTCAAATAAGTACCAACAGGATATTGGGGAAACAGGGATCACTAAGTAACTTCTTTATTCTTTCTAATGTGAGGGAAACAAAATAAATTCTTATTTCTATGACCATAACACAGAAGCTTTTCTACTACAAACATTTTATTTTAGGCTCCTACCCAGGGATTGAATTATCTTAAAAGGCAATTTGTGGGAGACGTGGTAATTACAGAACTCCGTAACTCTAATTTTTTGTCTACTCCAATTTTAGTGAAGGTATACAATTTTGATTTCTTTGGGTTTTATATTCAGCAAAAAGTAAGAAGGAATAACATGACAAAGCTCAAAGACCCAAAACCATAAAACTGGGAGAAAAGATATGGGGTAAACTCCGTGAGTTAGTCTTGGCCATTAGTTTTTGGATTTATACCCAAAGCCAAGGCAACAAAAGTAAAAAATCAACAAGTGGGGCTACATCAAGAAAAAAGCTTCTGCACAGCAAGGGCAGCCATCAACAAAATGCAAAAGCAACGTATAGAATGGGAGAAATATTTGCAAATCATATCTGATAAGGAGCTGATATTCAAAACATATAAAGAACTCATAATTCAATAACCAAAAAATCCAATTTAAAAATGGGCAAAGGAAATGAATGAATGGACAACTTTTAAAGAAGACATACAAATGACCAAGAGGTACATGAAAAAGTGCTCAACATCACTGATAATCAGGGAATTACAAATCAAAACCACAATGAGATATCATCTCACACCTGTTAGAATGGTTATTGTCAAAAAGACAAGAAATAAGACAGGCTGGAGAGGATGTGAAGAAAAAGAACCCTTGTACACAGTTGGTGGGAATGTAAATTGGTACAGCCTCTGTGGAAAACAGTATGGTGGTTCCTCAAAAAATTAAAAATAGAACCACCATATGATCCAGAAACTCCACTTTTGGATTTCTGTCTGAAGGAAATGAAGTTGCTATATTGAAAAACTATCTGCATCTCCATGTGCATTGCAGCCTTTTTTATAATAGCCAAGAGATGGAGATAACCTAAGCGCCCATTGATGGATGAATGGGTAAGGAACTTGTGAGAGATCTGTATCTATCTATATCTCAGCTATGATAAAAAAGGAAGTACTGGCATTTGCAACAGCATGGCTGGACCTTGATGGCATTATGGTAAGTGAAATAAGTCAGACAGAGAATACAAACACTGTATGATCTCTATATGTGGAATAAAAAAAAAAACCCTTAAAATACAGAGAACAGATTGGTGGTTTGCAGAGCAGGGGGTAGGTAGGGGGCAACTGGGTGATGGTGGTCAAAAGATACAAACTTACAGTTATGAGATATTAAGTTCTGGGGATTTAATGTACACTGTGGTGACTGAAGTTAACAATAATGTACTGTGTATTTGAAAGTTGCTAAGAGTAATTTCTCACCACTAGAAGAAACAATTTGTAGCTCTTGAGGTGATGGATGTTAACTAAAGTTACAGTAATCATTTTGCAATGTATACACACATCAAATCATCATATTGTACACCTAAAATGTTATATGGTAATTACATCTCAATAAAACTGGAAAAATTTTTTAAATGAAAGAAAAAGTGATATGACAAAGCTCATCTTTTTCTTTTTTATTTTAATTTTAATGTTTTAAAATATATTTTATTGATTGTGCTATTACAGTTGTCCCATTTCCCCCTCTTTCTTCCCCTCTACCCCCACCCCCCATTCCCTGCCCTTTAGTTTTTGTCCATGGGTCATACACATAATTTCTTTGGCTTCTACATTTCCTATACTATTCTTAACCTCCCCCTGTCTATTTTCTACCTACCATTTATGCTACTTACTCTCTGCACCTTTTCCCCCTCTCTCCCTCTACCACTCCCCTGTTGATATCCCTCCATTCCTTATATAAATCCCTTTAACATTTCATATAATAAAGGCTGGGTGATGATGAACTCTTGAACTTGACCTTATCTGAGAAGCACTTTATCAGCCTTTCCATTCTAAATGAGAGTTTTGCTGGATAGAGTATTCTTGGATGCAGATCCTTGCCTTTCATGACTTGGTATACTTCTCTCCAACCCCTTCTTGCCTGAAAGGTCTCTTTTGAGAAATCAGCTGACAGTCTTATGGGAATTCCTTTGTAGGTAACTGTCTTCTTTTCTCTTGCTGCTTCTAAGATTCTCTCTTTATTTTTAATCTTGGGTAATGTCATTATGATGAGTCTTGGTGTGTTCCTCTTTGGGTCCAAATTCTTTGGGACTCTCTGAGCTTCCTGGACTTCTTGGAAGTCTATTTCCTTCACCAGCTTGGGGAAGTTCTCCTTCATTATTTGTTCCAATAAGCTTTCAATCCCTTGGTTTTCCTCTTCTCCTTCTGGCACCCCTATGACTCAGATGTTGGGACGTTTAAAGATGTCCTGGAGGTTCCTAAGCCTCTCCTCATTTTTTTGAATTCTTGTTTCTTCATTCTTTTCTGGTTGGATGTTTTTTCTTTCTGATGGTCCACTCCGTTGATTTGAGTCCCAATTTCCTTCTCATCCCTATTGGTTCCCTGCACATTTCCCCTCACTTCCTTTATATTATCCTTCATTTGTTCAAGTAATTGCAACAATCTTTCTTCGAATCCTGTGAGCTTCCTGATTACCAATGCTTTGAATTGTGCATCTGATAGGTTGGCTATCTCTTCGTTACTTAGTTGTATTTTTTCTGGAGCTTTGATGTGTTATTTCATTTGGGCCATTTTTTTTCTCAGTGCACCTGTTACTTTAAGAGGCGGAGCCTTAGATGTTCACCAGGGCAGGGTAACCCACGTGGTTGTGTTGTGACGCTGTTTGTGGGGGCGGGGCCTGAGAGACCTGTGGCATTTGCTCTGTTCTCTGCACTTCCCCAGCTACCCACAAGCAAGTTGGGTCCTTCTTTGCTGGCTCCCAGGTGAGTGGACAGGCCTGCACAGTTCCAAGTCCCTGTGGGTCTCCCCAACGAACTCTCCTGTGAGGCCGGGAGTTCCTCCCGCTGCTGCCTCAACCCCTTCAGGTGTATTCAATTGGTGGTTTGAGGCTACTTCCCTGCATTGGTGGGCCTCACGTTCTGTTCCGCTCCCCAGCTTTTCCTCCCGGTTTATCTGTGTGAGAATGAGGGACCACCCAGTCCACCAGTCTCAGCCCCTGTTTCGCCGAGTGTGCCTGCTGCATTTTGGCCAGGCACGCCCGCCACAGGCCTCTCCGGGCAGCTGGAGCGTTGCCGGTACCGCTCCACAAACTGGGTCCACAAACTGGGTCTCGCGGAGTGCTCTCCACCCGGCTCCGCCCCGCTTACCGGTCTGGATGAACGTGTCTTCTTTAACTCCTTGGTTGTCGGACTTCCACTCAGTTTAGTTTTCTGTCAGATCTGGCTGTTTTTGTTTTTTAAATTGTTTTTCCTCTTTTGGTTGTGCAAGGAGGCACAGTGTGTCTACCTACTCCTCCATCTTGGCTGGAAGTTGACAATTGCTTTTTGACAAGAGATCCAAGGTCATTCATCAGGAAATGAAAATCACAACTGGGTATTTGTATGGAAAAAATAAGTGGCCTTTGTCTCACAGCATACACAAAAATTAATTTGAGATGGATCAGAGACTTAAACATAAAATCTAAACCTTTAAAATTTTTAAAAGAAAACATTGGAGAATATTTTCATGAATTTGGTGTAGGCAAATATTTCAGATGGGACACAAAAAACACTTGCCATAAAATTAAAACTCATAAACTGGACTTCACAAAAAGTAAAAATTTCTTACCATCAACACGATTATGAAAATAAAGAGGAAAGCCACAGAGTGGTTGAATACATTTTTCAATACATACTTGAAGGACTTGGATCCAGAATACATGAAGCAAGTCAATAATGGACAGAAAAACAACTTTATAAGAGGGCAAAAACCTTAAATAGATACTTGACAAAAGAAGATGTACAAATGGCAAATAAGCACATAAAGAAGCTCTATACCATTAATCATTAGAAATATCCAAATTAAAAACATAATGAAGCCCTGGCTGGCGTAGCTCAGTGAATTGAGCGCAGGCTGGGAACCAAAGGGTCCCAGTTCGATTCCCAGTCGGGGCACATGCCTGGGTTGCGGGCCAGGTCCCTGTGAGGGCCATGTGAGAGGCAACCATACATTGCTGTTTCTGTCCCTCTCTGTCTCCCTCCCTTCCGCTCTCTCTAAAAAAAAAAAAAAAAAAAAAAAAAAAAAAAAAAAAAAAAAAAAAAAAAAAAAAAAAAAAAAAAAAAAAAAAAAAAAAAAAAAAAAAACAAAAAAAAAACAACCCATAATGAAATGATAATAGTTCCACACCCCTTCCTCTTTCTTTTTCTTCTTCTCTTCTATTCCCTTCCCAAAAGATTCAGTCCTACAGCCATTCATTATGTGGAGCAGAGCAAGGTAGGTGCCACATGATTGAGATTTGGGTTGGAATAGTGTATCAGAGCTCTGGCAGGGTGGCAGGGGCAACCATTATTCAGGGACAGTCCTACATGGCATATTGATGCAGGGTGAGACAGGTGCTCACAGAGAAACAAGGTATTAAATGTCTGAGCCTGAACAGAAAGAACAGAGTCCATATGGGAGATAGTCCAACATGAGTTAGGGCCTGAGCTGAGTGAGAAGGATGTTCGTGTGAGGGTGGCCCAGCATGGAGAGCTGGAGCCTCTGTGAACTGAAGAGGGAGGCCCAGAGCAGGCTTTCAAAACCCAAGCACGGAGAGGGTGGTGTCCTGGGAAAGGAGTGATCTGGAGTGGGTGCTGGAGAGTAAGGACAATGAAGAGGGAGACCACTTTGGGGAGGGGATGGCAGTGGAGATGGGAGACTACATACATTCAGCAATTGATCAAATAAGTAAATACAATAAGAATAACACATGTCAGAGACAGGAACAACCCATTTAGAAAGGGGAAATACTAAAGTGAATTCAGTGAGTTGGACTGGAATTGGAAGTATTGTTGTAGATTCATGGCTTTTAATACATATAGAGAGGTATGGAAATAAACATAGATGTAGCCTTGGCTGGTGTTGCTCAGTGGATTGATCGCTGGTCCATGAACCAAAAGGTCTCCGGTTCGATTCCCAGTCAGGGCACATGCCTGGGTTGCGGGGCAGGTCCCCAGTGTGGGTTGCTCAAGAGGCAACCGCACATTTGTGTTTCTCTCCCTCTCTTTCTCCCTCCTTTCCCCTTTCTTTAAAAATAAATAAAATCCTTAAAAAAACAGAAATGTTTTTAAAAATCAGTCTTCTTTAAAAAAAATAGACATAGATGTAAATGTACATGCTTGTTGTATGTGTTCATCCATATATTTCCTAGTTCTCTCCTGAGAGAGGCACTGGGAGTGGTGGCAATAATAATGAGCACACCATGTACCTAAGTCCATTATATATATATATATATATATATATATATATATACATATATATATACATATATATATGTATATATATGTATATATATATATGTATATATATACATATATATGTATATATATATGTATATATATATATACACATATATATATATATGTATATATATATATTCAATTACAGTTTACATTCAATATTATTTTGTATTTGTCTCAGGGGTACAGCATAGTGTTTACACAATCATATACTTTATAAAGTGTTCCCCCTGATATTTCTAGTACCCATTGGCCATCATACAGTTATTACCACATTGATTCATACATAGTTATCAGCACATTATTAATTATATTTCCTATGCTGTACTTTATATCCCCATGACTATTTTGTAACTTCTCAATCCCTTCACCTTTTTCACCCAGCCTCCTAAGCCCCTCCCTTCTGGCAACCATCAGTCTGTTGACTGTATATATGAGTTTATATTGTTCTTTAAATTACACATATAAGTGAAATCATGTTTTATTTGCCTTTCTCTGACTGGCTTATTTCACTTAGCATAGTACCCTCTCGGTCCATCCATGCTACCATAAATGGTAAGATTTCATTCTTTTTCTATTTTTAAATCCTCACTTGAGGACATGCTTATTGATTTTAGAGAGAGGAGAAGGGAGTGAGAGAGAGAAACATCGCAAGCACCTGAACCAGAGACGGAACCTGCAACCATAACGTAGGCATATGCCCTAACTGAGAATCGAACCTGTGACCTTTTGATTTACAGGATGTTACTCCAACCAACTGAGCTACACCAGCCAGAGAAATTTTGTCCGTTTTTTTATGGCTGATTAATATTTCATTGTATATATGTACCGCCACTTTTTTATTTACTTCTCTATTGATTGGCACTTGAGTTGCTTCCATAGCTTGGCTATTGAAATAATGTTGCAATGAACATAGGGGAGGATATATACATCTGATTAGTTTTTGGGTTTCTTTGGCTATATACCCAAAAGTGGAACTGCTGAGTCATAAGGCAGTTACATTTTAATTTTTTGAGGAATCTCTATACTGTTTTCCATAGCGGTCACACCAATTTGCATTCCCACCAGTAGTGCACAAGGGTTCCCTTTTCTCCACAACCTTGCCAGCACTTGTTGTTTGTTGATTTATGGATGACAGCTATTCTGACAGGTATGAGGTGATATCTCATTATAGTTTTAATTTGTATTTCTCTGATGGTTAGTGACATTGAGCATCTTTTCATATGCCTATTGGTCATCTATATGTCCTCTTTGGAGATGTGTCTATTCAGGTCCTTTGCCCATTTTAAAATTGGATTTTTTTTTTGGTGTTGAGTCATATGAGGATTTTATTTAAATTTTGGATATTAAACGTAGTGATACATTTGCAGATGTATCTTTAGTGAATATGTTCTCCCATTCAGTCTCATTCAGTAGATTGTCTTTTAGTTTTTTTTTTAATATATTTTATTGATTATGCTATTACAGTTGTCCCATTCCCCCCCCCTTTATTCCCCTCCACCCTCCCATTCCCTGCCCTTTAGTTTTTGTCCATAGGTCATACACATAAGTTCTTTGGCTTCTACATTTCCTATACTATTCTTAACTTCCCCCTGTCTGTTTTAACCTCCCCCATACCTACCGCTTATGCTACTTATTCTCTGTACTTTTTCCTCCTCTCTCCCTCTCCCCTGTTGATATCCCTCCATGCTTTATATAAATCCCTTTAACATTTCATATAATAAAGGCTGGGTGATGATGAACTCCTTGAACTTGACCTTATCTGAGAAGCACTTTATCTGCCCTTCCATTCTAAATGAAAGTTTTGCTGGATAGA
>PVJI01009053.1:0-67508 GCA_004026765.1 Micronycteris hirsuta
AGAGGGATAGAGAGACGCATGAATTTGAGAGAGAATAATCAATAGGTTGCCTCCCACACATGCCCGGCTGGGGACAGAACTTGTAGCCTAGGCATGTTCTCTGACCAAGAATCAAATCTGCACTCTTTTTGGTGTACGGGACAACATTCCAACCAACTGAGCAACACCGGCCAGGACTAGAACTCTTTTTGATATAAAGTGTTAAGTCACTGAACTGATATTAGAAGTTTGGTTTATTTTTTAAGCTCTGATACATTTACATAGTTTATTAAACAGTTTAGACTTGTAAAACTTTGCCATAATACACCAAGTTATAAAGTGTATTAGTAACTGCAATACAAATAGACTGCGTCAAAGAACACGTTGGTGGCATAAATCAAGACAATTCTCAGGAGTAGCCTCATCTCACTAGTAGAGATCAGGCTTCCTGTTATTAGTTATCTGTTGCTGTATAGCAAATTATCCCCAGATTTTAGTGACTTAAAACAACAAATATTTATTATCTCATAGCTTATACAGTTGAAGAATTTGAGAGTGGCTTACTGGGTAGGCTGCGGTGACCTAAGTTGGCTGGGAAAGATTATCTGCTTCCAAGATAGTTCACTCACATAACTACTGTTAGAAGATTTTATTAGGCTGGCCAAAATGTTTAGTTTTTTCCGTACAATGGCTCTAGTAGCTCTTAGTTGGCTTTGATTCATTCAAAACAATTTTGTTACACTGTATTGTAGCAGCTGCCATGTCAGTGTGCACTTAAAAAAAAAACCATCAAAAATGGCCGTCTTATGCACTGGGAAATGTTTAGCAGCACCTCTGGCCTCTCCCCACTGGAAGCCAATAGTGGGAGATAGCTGACCTACTCAAAATATCCAGATCAATAAAGTTATTGTTGTAAATGAAAAGTGTGTCTTTTATTTTATGGAAAAAAACGTACGGACTTTTTGGCCAACCCATGGGCCTCCATTTAAACTACCATATGAACTCATGACGCAGCAGCTAGCTTCTCCCAGAACAAGTCATGAAAAGAGAGCAAGATATCTGTTACAACCTGCTTACACCATCGCTCTGCCATCGTCTGTTCACTGGAAGAAGTCACTACGTCCAGTCCGCACACAACAGGAAGGGATTTCAGATTCACCTTTTAGAAGGAGGATCTTTGAAGAGTTGTGGACACATTTTAAAATCAGCATACGTAACATGAAAATCTGGTGCCCCCAAATATATACAACATTAGTAGATAGATAGAGACAGAGAAGAATATTTCTGGAATATGGAAGGGCAAAAGCAAATATTTAAAGGTAGAAAAGAATAGCATGTCAAATCTAGAAAGGCAGATGCTGGATTTGGTCAGTGCTTCTGTCACACTTATGGAATGCAAAGATATAAATGTATGTAATTAGAAAAATGACAAGGTCATTGATCATCTGGCAAGTGACTGTGACTGTAGGAATACTGGAGAAAGCAGAATTATGTAGCAAGATGAGTTAAAGGGACTGATGCAATTAACCTGAAAAGTAGAGAACAGGACAGTAGCAACAGCAATGGAGAGAGTTAGGAGGAGGGAGATGTGGCAGAAGCCCAAAACTCTGCTTGATGACAAAGCTGGAGGTATAAGAGAGAGAGGGACGAATCCTGTGTGATTCCAAGATACTGTGGCCTTGTGCTTAAGAAAGGACGATGCCTTTAACAATGTGAGTAGACAGGAGAAATGGTTTAGTGAGCTTCACACACTTCTTGCTACTATTTTGGACACACTGCATTTGAAGGTCCACTGGGCTGTATAGGTAAAGGCGGTGGACTGTCAGAATTAAAGGCCAATGTTCAGAAGACCAGAGTTGTAACAGCAGTAGTAGCTGAAGGAAGTGGAAAGCAGCACTAAGGAATAAAATGCGGAAAGAGAACAAATCTTAGAATGAAAAATCTTTTAAGCATTCACTTGCAGGAGATGGCAAGAGACTTACCAAATGATATTAAGAAATAATGTAAGTCCAGGGAAAGAATGGAGATAAATACACAGAAGCCAACAGTACGAGAATTAAAGAAGAACACTGCACAGAGAAGTGGAAGAAACTGTGGGTTAGGAGAAGGCCACTGGCATGTCTTAACCATGTGGTCAACAGGGGGCTGTGGGGCACCAGGACAGAAGAGTGCAGGGAAAATCCAGACTGCAGGGTCAGAAGGAAAGAGAAGGAAAGAAGTAGGGACACTTGGGAGAAATTTTCTTAAGGAAGCATAATGGTTAAAAAGTAAGAGATAAAGCATGATCGCAAGAAATGATAGTGGGATGGAGGCAAGCAATGCTCAGGAGGAGGGTCTATTGGAAAGTAGAAGGGAAACAATTAGGAATACAAATTTAAGGTACAAAAATCAAAGTAATAGGATTGCAGGGGGGTGCAGTGGTGCAAGATGAGAGATTTTTTCCCCTCTGAAAAACTATTGGAAGATAGGCTGAAATTAGGCTCTTCCGGAAGAAAGGCTGGAAGTTAGAAGAATATCACCTAGAAAGTCCTCAGTCAGGAAGGATCAGGGGTTATCCAGGGAAGAGACCCTTGGCATTGGAGAATAAAGATATTCTACCCAGTTTGAAATGTTAAGCCCTATGATAAACATGTGTCATTTTAAACATTGTTCTTATTACTGTTTTGTGTTTTTTTTTCCACAATAATATGATTACGTAAGTTGAATGGTGTTATGCATGTTATGGTGACGTATATAGCAGTTTCTCCAGCAGTGATCAGAAGAAAGATTGCACGTTTTCTACTTCTGGGGATGAGGAGAGATTTCACACGTAAACGGATGAATGCATTCTTTGGGTCACTTTCTAAAGTGCTATTTTTAAATAATTGTTTGAGCTCTGTCAGATTCTTTGGTCTCTCTTACAAATAAGGCCGTGTAGACATACACATTACTGTGAAACTAAGCTTTGGGAAGTCTGCGACTCTGAGGTCCAGGGATTTTGCTGCTGCGAAACTATGTAAATAAATCCTAAAAGCTCTGTTGATTGAATAAGAATCCATATAATTTTACAAAAAATAAAAAAGCACCTGGTATGACAATTTTTTTTTTGTTTTTTTTGTTTGTTTGCCTAGAATGAGCTGAATCATTTTCAGATTGGATTGTTAACTGAAATGAACTGTTTCAAATTTAACTTAGAGGGACAATGTTCATGTACTTGGCTTAATGAATACATTTATTTATTTATTTATTTTAAGATTTTATTTATTTATTTTTAGAGAAAGGAGAAGGGAGGGAGAAAGAGAGGGAGAAACAGCAATGTATGGTTGCCTCTCACTGGGGACCTGGCCCGCAACCCAGGCATGTGCCCCGACTGGGAATTGAACCGGGACCCTTTGGTTCACCAGCCCGCGCTCAATCCACTGAACTATACCAGCCAGGGAATACATTTATTTTTTTAAATGTGATAAATAATTTTGAAAAAAGATGAAACGAACATATACTTAAAAAATTAACATTACACTTTCCCAAACCTATGTTTTTCTAGAATATAAATGTGAAGAACATAATGTTATAATATTCTTGTATTTGGTTTCATTTGGAGCTGTTCATTTTCATCTGCATGTTTTGAGTAGATTATGGCATTACATATAGTTCTGTTTAAAAAAATAAGTTTAACAGAATTAGTTAAAATAAGAAGTTATATATATGTACACACACATATATATAAAGTTTACGTATACACTTTACAACTACATTATATTCGTATATAATATTTAGATAATTCTAATGTTATCTTAAAAAGACATACAGAGTTAATTTTTTAAGGTTTTAAACCTAGGAGCCCTCAAACCCTACTACATTTCCCATAGAGTTAAAATGTGTGTTTCAAGGACTTGGCGGTCTCCTTGTAAGATTTTAAACATGACGGACTGAAAAATCTGTACAGATATCCTCATATGTATACATGAACATCTATCCTTATAAAGACAGAATGTAATACACAAATATAATGCAGAAAGACTAGAACAATAAACATATTCTTAGATGTATACTACTGTAAGTAGTATTTTAAACACAAAATTTATCTTTGTAGTTTAGACAAGCAAAACTGGATTGGAATAGTTATTGAAATAGTGAGCTTCATGATGTGTTATATAAAGCAAGAGGAAGAAAAATAAAATCCAAGATGACTTCCATCCATAAAAATTTTGGAAATACTCAAAATAAGAGTAAAATAAAAATAGCCTTTAATTGATTCACTGAATGAGCTATATTTATATTTTGGTACTAGATATAAATTTTAAACAATATTCTCTAAACATTAAAATAGTGACAACTTATAATTTCCTTTTACTTAAAACTCCAATATATACCTAATATGTATAATTTTTCTTAAATTCACATGTAGAATTTGTGATATTTAATCATAGTAATTCATTCAAAATAAAATAAAAGGGTCTCCTCTAATGTAAGTCTATGACAGTTTGTATTAGATCAACTCTCATACGGGAGACAGTCAGGGCAGAAGGAAAATTACGGCAGCCAGGATTTGTGGGGCCAAGTTCATGAAGGAGAAGCAACAAGGTAAACCAAGCTTTTCCTGCCACTTTTTCACCTAATATTTTTTTCATATTTGCCAATTCACAGAACAAGAAGGCTAAACAGTGAACTGTGGTGAAATGTTTTCAGCAATCTCAGAGAGATAAAGAAAACAAAAACTGGAGTCCAGGCCACCAAGACAAAAAGGACTTAAAGACCCCTAATCACAGAGAAAAAGGGATCACAATAAAGTGAACTCAAGATTCTGTGCAGTTACTAACTCTAACACATTTGCCAAATCCTAAACTGTCACTGAGCAAAAGGAGAAGAGACACCAAATAAGAGGAAGTTAATATACGAGTAAAAAGCTTAAGAAAGCTTTTTAATAATATTGGGAAGATAAAGTTTGCAATTCAGATTA
The DNA here is from genome assembly GCA_004026765.1 of Micronycteris hirsuta. Taxonomy (NCBI): domain Eukaryota; kingdom Metazoa; phylum Chordata; class Mammalia; order Chiroptera; family Phyllostomidae; genus Micronycteris; species Micronycteris hirsuta. The sequence continues at coordinate 4,919 of PVJI01009053.1, forward strand.
TTCCAAAAGAGGTTCCTGTAAAAACTTTCAATGTTTAAAAGAAACCCCAGTAGTTACCTTAGAAGTAAGTGAAAACTGAAGACAGCCCACTAGTCTGAAAGACTAAATCACAGCCTCATATCTGAACCCCTGTATGGAATAAGGTGATCTACCCTTTCTTTAACTGTCAACACAAAGGGAGAAAAAGCTAAATCCTCTATAAACAGATTACCTCTGCAACTTTCATGCAGATGAATATTTAGTATTCATACTAAATATCCATCATTCAATCAAAAATTCCAAAATTGTAAGTGGCCCAACCAAATGATCAAACACCATGAGAAAAACAACAGACAACAGAAATAGACCTATAGGTAATCTAGATATCAGTGTTATCAATATATGTTTAAAATAACTATTATTGAGGCATTTGAGATTTATATAACTAAAAAATACCAAGTTGAATAATAAATAATACTCAAATGAAGAAAGAATTAATGACTTGCCCTGGCTGTGTCTCTCAGTGGGTTAAGCACTGGCCTATGAACTGCAAGGTTGCCAGTTTGATTGCTGGTCAGGGCATGTGCCTGGGTTGGGGGCCAGGTCCCAGACTAGGGGCGTGTGAGAGGCAATTGATTGATGTTTCTCTCACAGATAGATGTTTCTCTCCCTCTTTCTCCCTCCCTTTCCCTCTCTCTAAAAAATAAAATAAAATCTTAAAAAAAAAACAAATTAATGGTTTAAAGATAACTACATTAAAAAATCCAAAATTAAGTATGGTGAGAAAATTATGGAAAGCACAAAGATAAATATGAACTATATGAATTTCATTTAAATAAACAAACAAAGGCCCTATTTATGGTGACAGAAGATAATATGACTGTGGGTGGTGGGCACACAGTGCAATGTACAGATCATGTGTCACAGAAATGTACACTCAAAATCCATATGATTTATTTATCCAATGTCACCCCAATACATTTAATAAAAAAGAAACAAAGATTTATATCATATGTGTAATTAGAATTCCTAGGAGAAAAGAAGATCTAGAATAAGGCAGAAGCAATATGTAAAAAACATATCAAATGCTAACTGAGATATTTCCAAGAGAGTAGATAGACTCTAAGATACAGATTCAAGAAGCTCTGCTATGTTTAGGAGCAAAAAGAAAAAAAAAAATTGAAAAGTAATTACTCACACAGTTACATCATATTAATGCTCCATGAAAAGGAAGTCTTAAAGCAAACATAAAAAACATATATTATCTTTAAATTATCAACAAAAAAAGCCAGCTGACTTTACAATGGAAATGATACCAAAAAAAAAAAAAAAAAAAAAATCCACAGCAAGAACCCCAGGCCTTATGACAGAATGAAGAATGTCTCACCTAAAATCAAAGGACAGTAGCAGAGGTGACAATAGCACAGGGGGCGGCTAATCAAAGTCTGGTAAGGGAATTGATAAGAACTCAACCAAACATGTAACCTTTAACACAGATTGTAAAGAATGAGTGGAAGGCATAGAATATGAGAAAGGATGCTCCATGGTAGGGGAATGACCATGTACAAAATTAGGAAGGAATAGGTTGCCATAGAACACCTGGAGAATTCAGTAACACCAGAGTATAAGGTGACTGGAAGCAAGTGGAAGAAGATAAAACACAAAGGTGAGGATGCATGCAGAGCCTTTCAACATGAAGAGCAACATATAAGTCATGCTTATCGAGCTGGACTGCATCTGGTGGATAACCAGGAATCAAATATAACAGTAATCTACACAAAAGTGTTGTGAGAATTCTGTTGGTTTGCACGGTACCCACATGGAATAGTCTATCAGAGGTAATGCTGATGGTGAAGTGCTCTGTCCTGTCTGGGCCCACCTCCTGGGCTCAAACTCCAGCGTTGCCATCCCCGACTTCTAAACCAGGGTATCAATTATTAACCTCTTTGATCTACAGCACTTAAATAGAGGTAACTATCTTAGAGAGGGGTTGTGAACATACAGTTAACACATAAAAAGTGCTTCACACACTGCCTAGCATAAACAACTCAATAAATGTTAGACATTTTTAATGTCATTAACAAATTTATTTCTCCTTCCCAAGTAGAAAAGTGACATGATGTAAAAGAGTCTTGGAATGGAAACTGAGATGCCTGAATACTATTTGACTTGCTACATACTAATCAGTTGGGTGATTTTGGACTTTTGGACTTTCTCAATTTCCAACTGCCCATCTGTAAAAAGACTACAGGGTCACAACACCAGATTTTTTATTTATTTACTCTTCTTCCAGAACTACTCCAGAATTTCAGAGGCTTGAATATGACTTCTATGACTCAAATGCTTTTTTTTTTCATGATTGTGGATTTTCCAGGAGTACCTACTGGGTTGATATTTAGCCAAATGGCAATAATTTTGCTTTTCACATTTATCAATTCATTTAAAATATTTGTTTGCATTATTGGGGGGGTGGATTAAAATGTCATTAATAAGAAATTAATCCAGTCCAAAGGGGAATTTTGTTTTTTTAAAGAAAATGTACATGTACTGATTTTTCTGTTTTTAAATCTTTAAGAGTCAACTAACTATTGAGGGTTAATGATTACACAGAAACAGTTATGAGGCTGTCCTCATTTTCATAGGAAGATTAGCATCACGCCCACATTATATTAGCACTGGTGTACCGAGGGCTGGGAGGAGGGGAGAGGTGGGTGGAGGCTGCAGGGATCTGCCCTGCCTGCATGAGGGTCTGCCCTGGTGAGGAGGAACATATTATCACTGATATTATTTACAATTTTCAGCATATGGTTTTATAAAAAGCAGACTGCATTTTGGTCCGTCTTAGTAGTGTTTTTAATTTCCTTAGAGACTATGAGCTTCTTTACTATCTGCACCCAGAACAGGCAGCTCCCACTGCTGGCTCTTTTGTTATGCCATTGCTTGTCAGTAGAGAAAATTAATTACTTTACTATGGGAAAAGTCCTAAGTGCAAAAAAAGTAGGAGGCACATTCTTACACATAATCTCAGGTGTGATCTCAGTATATTACACATGTCTATTTTATTTCAGAGGTCTGGATACAGTATTACATATGCCTATACACACAAACATATGCACATATATGTCTCTATCCATTTATTTACCTACCAAGGAAGAAAATTTCTAAATTTTATTTTCTTAAGCCTTCCCTGCATTTTCTTCATATCTTCTATAAGGAATATATGTACTCTCATAATAAAAAATAAGTAAGCCTTTACTATATACATTTGTTGAACTAGTAAGCAAGCACAACTGTGTTTGCCAATAAATATTTTGAAGATATTTTCTCTATATCAAAATATTTGTACTTTGAAACTTCAAGAAATGTCCCTATAATACTCTGAAACCCAAGGAGTAAAAAGGCGGGGAAAAACTCCAGATCCTTTCTAATACATAGGTCACTCCCATAAATGTCACACTCACAGTCTTTTATCTATGTCTGTCCCATAAATATTTTAGCATACCTTCCAAATATTAGACTATAAACCACTTGAAATGTTTTTTTTTTCCGTTTGTATGACCTAACAGAGTGTTTGTACATAGCAGGGATTCAATAATGATACACAGAATTAAATTATGCATACATAGTTGAAACATTTGTACAGAAATAAATTTTGTCCTAAAATCAGAAAGTTTAAACATTTAAACCTTTGAAAATAACATTAAGACCCACAAAATCACCTTCCTTCAGATACAGGATTAAGTATGTAGTCATATTTTTTCAATTCTAGCAGGAAATGGATGGTATATTCTCTTCAAGAAGAGATTGTGTTTTCTATTGAAGTTTAGTCAACTCTAGGCTATTGTTAGCCCGTTAGGGGGCATTATCCTTTATAGCCTGTTTTATATTTTCCTCTTCATTTTAGCTAACCAACAAAACATAAATATGTCCAATATCAGGTTGATGGCACCACTGACTTACTCAGAAACATTTCACAACTTCCCACCATCCATATCCACAAAGCTGGACTGGAGAACCTTCATAATTTGATGTCAACCTACCTCTCTCACCAACCCCCACCTTCCTTCTCTTCCCACATCCCCGCTATAAAAATGCCAAGCTCTCCACCGCACACCTCCTAGTTTTCAAAATTTATTCAACCAAAACAATCTATGAAAGAACTGATCACCCAAGTAATAACTTTCCAGTTCCTTATTGTCTTTTGTACACCAGACCCAACATACGGGAGTTACTTAATGATTGCCAATGGGAGGTTCTACTTCTCAGGAGATTATACAATCTGTTTTATCAGGTACTGCGTTAACATCCAGTTTGTCTTCTTCTTATCTCACACTCTGTGTTTACCCACCTCTTTGTATCTGAATCTTATCTAAGTAACTTTTAATGCCATCCCTCAGCTACGCCCTCAGAATCAGGTCCAGTCACCCTGCATTTAGATTCCATTCACCCTGCATTTAGATTCTAATGGGAACCCTAATCTCTACTTAGACATATCTGTAGGCCTTGGTGGCTGGGCTTATACTGACCAACCACACCACAGCCGCAGTGAAAATGATAAAGCCTCTACAACTTGGCCACTGTGACTACTTCCTAATCCGACCCTCTGATGACTCTGACACCACCCTCAATGACAATGTCATCGTTCCATTTGCTCAAGTCAAAATTTCTGGAGTAATCCTATCTTTTCAACTTATTTCACATCCCATGTTTTTCTGCCTTTAAAATATATCCAAAATCTAACCATTACTGTTAACACCCTAACCATCTAAGATACCATCAACTCACATCTGAATTATTTTAATAGCCTCTGATATTCTTAAGCTTCTATAGTCAATTCTCAAAACTGCAGCCAGATGTATCCTTTAAAAACACAGCACGTTTGAAAAATTGATCATGTCTCTTTTGCTCAATATTCTCCAGCAGCTCCCCATTTCACACAGAGCATAAGCCAAGGTTCTTATAACAGCCTATGAGGACCTCCATGTTACCTCTCTAGACTCACCTACTCAGCTCCCCTTTGCTTTCTTGGGTCCTTACTGTTCCTCTAACAAACAAGGGGACACGTTCCTGCCCTAAAGCTTACTACACACACACACACACACACACACACACCATACATTAGATAGATAACCTGCCCAGTCCATACTGCCCACAAATAGATACATGGCTCATTACCTCTTTCCTTAAATCTTGACTCCAATGTCATTTTCTTAATGAGGTCCATTCTACTCAGAGAACCATATCTAAAATTAACCTCCACCACCAATCTCAATCCTACCCAACCATATTTATGGTTCATCTTGTTTTTCTCCACAGAAATTTCTCATTATTAAGCGTATTCTCACTCTACCCATTTGTATGTAAGCTCTATTCAAAGCTATGGTTTCTTCGGTATTTTATTCTCCTATATATTTCTAGAATTTAGAACAGTACCTGACATACAGTAGGCATTAAATAAATATTTGCTGAGTGAATGAATAGCCTGGCATACTTTTCATCTATAAGGCTAGCCAAAGCCTGACTGGTACCCTTCACAATTGAACCCAGCGGAGGCCAAAAAATAACTTCACTATCTGACTGTCCTTCTCTTACTTTTTAAAATTTTCCCTAAATTTGAACTCAGAAAAACCATTTATTTTCCATGCCTCCTGATCTAGTCTGCATTTTAGGCACTATACTTCACCTACTTATTATAACCTCCTCTCAGTTCCAAGTATGCTACTTCTGACTTCTAGCAGCAATGCCCCTATACCGGACTCATTCAGAAACTAACACTGCCACATCACCAACTGCTCTCAGTCCTAGACCCTCTCAACGGGGACTTCCAATACCTCTATTTAGGAATATGCAGTCATTATTACTTTCTAATTATGATCATTTGGATCATTACCACTGACTGGAGCCATGCCTATCACAAGAAAACAAATTATTCTTCTGTAAAATATGAATAATAAAAGTATGTATTTCACAGGGTGGTTATGAAGGTCAATTTTAAGGTAACATATGTAGAGTGCTTAACACAGCATATGACAAACAAGTGCTAAATAATTATTACCTGTTACTCCTTACTAGATCATATAAATTCATTACACCAAATCAGAAGCCAGTCCCACCCCTGATGATAAAAGCAAACCAATTGTTTTACAATTTAAAGAGTGACTAGTTAAAAGACCTGAATAATTGATGTAAACACATATATCACACAATGAGTCCGTGGCAACTGAAGAAGAGCAGGCAGAATACTTAAAATACAAAATGTCATTCTGGCATTATAGCCCTCATCATCTCACAAAGGCTCCCATAGCTAACCTTTATTGTATTTTATATCTCATAAGGAGAACAGATGAGGAAAGCTATATGCCTTTGTTCTTATGAAAGTTAACTTTTGATAAGATATCTCAATGTATACCTGAGGTCCTAAGCTTATTTTCACATTCAGCTGCAAGCTTCATTTTATTTATAATATTTTAAATAAGAACTTCTACAGAGACAAGTTACCCTCTCTTCCTCCATGTTTCTTTCACTTCCTACTGGAATACCACTTGCCCCCTTTTCCTCAGCAGGGTTATTTTTCTGGCTTTGCCCTAAAGGCATCAGAGTTTGTAGGAGTGCTATATTCTGTCCCTGTAAAATTTAGGTAATATTTGGACATTAGGAAAACTCAGTATTTTATGAACAGAATGTTTCATGATGACAATTAGCTTTGTCATTCCAACAAATTGCTAAAGGTGTCTTGTCTGAAAAATATTACGCAATTCAATAAGTAACTAAATAAACGGTGGTTTTTATTTTAATCTTGTGACAGGAGGGAAAATGAATAAACAGAAATAATCATAGAAAGAAGCATTCTCCTTCAGAGATCTGAGAGTCCACAGAACTCAATTTTTTCCCATAGTCAGTTACAACCGCTCAGAGTGTGACAGTGACACTGTGCACACCACATACAGTTCTTACAGGGGTGGTTTCTCACAGCTTAATCTAGAAAAGAACAATTAAAGAGTATCGAAGAGCAGAGGAAATGGTTTTAAAAACATTTCATTAATCAGATTTAAGTCATATGCACTCTAAAATAACTCATTTTTTAAAATTTTCCCAACAGTTAATAAAAGTATAGTTTAATATTATCAAGGCAGCATTTCTGGTAAATATTGTCTCTAATAGTAATTCTAATTTTTATTTTTAAGGCTAAAGTCTTTCCCAAGGTGTGAATTTTCAAATGAAATTCTGTTAAAAATAAAAATCATGATGATCTTTAGCTTTTACCTGATAATATGCTGATGAAATATTTGAAACTCTTAAATTACAGATGCCGTTATCATGCAACCAAGTTGAAGTTCTCATTTAACAATTTTATTTTTATATAAAGATTTTTTATCTAGAAATTAGTTTTTTTAAGACTAATGACTATAGGCCTTAAATAATATTGTCACTTTCTGAATTATGTCAGAAATATTTAGTAAGTAATATTTCATAAGTGCAGAGTCATTTAAAACAAATTTAGACAATAAATGGTAGGTCTATAATAAACATGAACTTTAAAATTTTGCAAAATCCTATTGTTCTTTTTCATAAATATAAAACTCTTATACAATGTCTTTATTTAAAAAGTTAATAAAATTATCACTTTTAAAATTTGAGATAAAAGTGGAACATTATATATATAATTTATTTATATATAAATATATTTTATAATACATAGAACCATATACTATATGGTTCTATAGACCATGCCCTTTCTCCCTTAGCTTTTCATCAGAACTTTGTAGTTTTTTAGATATTCAGAACTTTAGGTAAGAAAGTATGATTTATAATTTTTTCCTTCATAATTACCTGCTTTCCACAAAAGAAAGTACCTTTTTAGCATATTTGGAATATATTATTGAAATATAGGGTCTGGCAGAAATAACACCCCTTTTGTTTATTACAAAACCTTTTATTTCAAAATCATAAGCATGTAATTCTGTAACATAGCAGCATCACACTCAAGCACACCATATGCATGTTAGGTGAAATGTTCAAATTAAAACTGTAAATTTTTATACCCATATTATTACCCTACCAACCACACTCAAGCAGGCCTTATTTCTGTAGGATCCTGTGTATACCTAAGTTGTCTTCACAGGACTTTATATACCTATGCTGAATCAATATTTTCCTGTTTTGAACTTTGTAATGAATAACACTGGAAAAATGCTGTGTTGCTCTCCAACTAATGCAGTGTATATAATCATTATGATACTTCAGAAATGTGTTTAAGTATTTTCACAAATAGTCATTTCACAATCAGCTAACCTAGATGGCATACCTAGTAAGATACTACCTTGTTAGATACTGAATTTTTACAGGAAAAAAAATGCTCAATCACAGTGATACAAAAATACAAACTGATGGATTTTTTTTAACAAAATAAATCTCCGAGTAATGTAATAAGAGGAAGAGGTGCAAGAGGAGGAGGAGCAGGAAGAGGATCTGTTATCCCAACACTGCACATAGGGTATTTAATGTGTGGTAGACGTCATGTCGGATATGTCATCTATTTCTTTCCATTCCTACAAGTATCCAATAAATATTAGAATCTCCATTTTACAGATGGCAAAAATAAAGTTCAGAGAGACCAAATGCAATGTCTAATATGAACAGCTGTTTGAGTTGGATTCAACCTGGCCCCTGACTCTAAAATTCCGAGCCGTCATACAATCCCATGAATCCTCTTTTTAAAAGAGCATCATTTGAATTTGGCATTAAAAAAAAAGAGACTGCAGCTTTGTTATCAAATCAAATGAGGAAGCCCCAAACTCTATCGTAATAAGGTTAGAGTCCCTATATGCTATCTTCTTTCCTCTCCCCTCTCCCTTAAGTAACTATTAAAAATTATGTATTTGATATTATCACGGTTATTGGGAGTAGGGGAGGGAGTGTGTGAATGAACTGAGCAGAATATGGAATGTGTTATCTCTCTGTAGAGCACCAGATGTTTGGCATAGCAAGAGTATTCCCATAGACAGCAGGAGTTACATGGCCAAGTGAGTCTAATTTTAACATCTCTCTCCCTCTCTCTCTCCTCTTTCTCTCATATACACACAAATACATATATATTAACAAGTAATGCATTATATTCAGAGAAGTGTTCAAATTAATATCAAATTATAATAATGTCATTAAATCTGACTAAGCAGTAGGTACTTCCAGGCAGAAACTAATTTTGACTCAAATTCAGATAATAAAAGTACTTACAGTGAGAGATGGAATAGGGAGAGGGAAGAGAGGAAACTAAAAAAAATTGGGAACATTAAGAGAGAGATGATCTCAGTCTAAAACAAGTATCATTTAGCTGGCAGGATATAGTTGCAAAGTAATACAGACGGAAGTGACACACTATGACATAATAAAAATTATTCGTAAATGGACTAATTCAACAAGGAGTATAACATATTGAAATAATCTTGACTTCATAAGCACTATCAGAGATTTAGATAGGAACATTAGATTTAAAAAAAAACACTAAAAGGCTTTGTTTCATATATCTCACTAAATTAATGAGAATACCTGGGAAGGTACAATAACTTGTTGAATCCATACTTAGTGGTAGAGCCCTGGTGATCAGACCTCTAGTCCAGTACTATTTTTGTAATGCCAGTCAAACCCAGGCAACTCCCTGTCATCTGTTCACCTTCCCAGTCGCAGCCACGGGACAAGCTGGTAGTTAATGTTTCTCTGCATTACTAATAACTCCCTAGGCCATAACAGACACACCCAGGAACAGTGACTCAGGGAGGAACCGAGACCTGAACTCAGGAGATGCAGTACAGAGCACCTCAGGAAGGACTCTGCCCTAATTTTCACTAGACTTTTGCTTATATATCTTCTTGACTCAATATTTCGCAAGAGTAAGATTTACATCTTACAGAAGCAGTTAGCCTAGAATTAGGAAACAGGCAAATAGTATTCTGGTTAAACATTTACATATTCAAAACTATCAAAAGTTATAATTTATGGATATCTAGCACTGAGTGACTAGAAGAAAATTTACTTTAATGAAAGATGACTTTTTTAAAGTAATTAGAGAGGACACTTTCATAAGAGGCATTCATAGTAATTAGAAATGCATGCATATATCATTGGGAACGCCTCTTGAGAGACAAATAATTACCTGGGAAAGTCTTGCTAGATGCTATCAGACTTTACAAAGTTAACCCAAATGTATTTATGTCAACCACATACTGAAAAATAGAAAGAGGACATAAAAAGGGCCCTTAAATAAAAATATAGCCTTAGTAGGGCACAAGTAAGATGTTACCAGCACTTGGATTTCTCCACAAGGAAGATTCTCAAATAACAATATAAACAAACACACAAAAGAAATGAAAGAAAAAAAGAAAAAGAGAGAAAGCAAAATAAAATAAAATAAAATAAAAACCTCTAAACAACTTCTAAGTGATAACTGGCAAAAATAAAATGAAAAGATAAAAAAACCTATGGATTTCTAAAATAAATAAACCTATGGATTTCTAGTGTAAAGATTATATTCTGCTTATAAAAGCAGAATGATTTAAAGATTGTACTATTTAAGAGAGAAACTGAAGATTGAGAAACAGGACCTCATGTAATTGGAGCTGGGAGGGCCTGTAAGGAGCCCTCACTACCTCTCACTGTCAGATCCCATCCCCAACAGGAAGCTGTTCGCTCACAGCTACTTCAGCAGGAAGGAGGATCTTCTCCTCACCCAGTAACCGTTCCACCAATGAAAAACTGTTGTTACTCAGCCAGCGAAAAGCCACTACGCTTCAAAATTCTCATTTTCCTCCAATGGACTCTGTTTATAACATTCCCTCTCTGAATCTCCCCCTTTCCTCTATTAAAAAAAAAAAAAAAGTTTGTCTCCTTAATTCTCTGGACTTGTACATGGTTTGCCATTAGGCCACATGTCCCAAATTGCTATTCATTTTTGTTCCTGAATAAACTTATTTTTGCAGAGATAAATATCTAGCTATTTGTTTAAGGTCAACAAATCAAATATATATAAGTTAGTGAAATTCAAAACCAAAATATTTCCAGTAAAGATAAACAAGATATAGTATCATTTTTATTTATTTTCTCCAGGGACTGGAAGGTTAACTTGGTGATTACGATTAGACTTCAGATGTTTGGACTGCTAAGAAAATTGCTTCTGGATTCTTTTCATTTTAAGATTTTTCAATAATGTGACATTTATATTCATAAGTACCTTATCTCAGTTGCAAATAGAACAGTGGAAATGGATTTAAATTTTTCTGAGATGACAGGGAGAGGTCAAAAATGGTATAGGAAACAGAGAACTCAAAGAACTTATATGTACAACCCATGGACATGACTAAAGTGGGGGGAATGCTGGAGGGTTGAGGGGTGCAGGGTGGAGTGGGGATAAAGGAGGAAAAATTGGGAAAACTATAATAGCATAATCAATAAAATATACTTTAAAAAGTAAAAAGATAAAAATAAAAAAGAAGCACAATTAAAAAAAAAAATCTGAGATGGCTTTCTGGGTACTGTTTGATGGTTTCCAGCCCTACTTTTTTGGCCTCATATTTCCATAGAGTTTCATAATAATAATTACAAAAAAAAAAAAAATGAGAAATTTGGAAGCATAAAACTTTCTTCTACCCATTAAAATATACATTATTCAAACACTTCTGGGGAAAAAAGAAAAGATCGTCCTATTTATAATATTTATAAAATATTTATAAATATAAACAATATTTATAATTCACTGAGAGTTACCAATAAAGGGAACTTGTCCTCTGAAAACAGTTCAAAAACAGAAAGTTTATCTGATAACTAATAGGCTTTCATTGATTTTGAGAATTATAAGAAACTTACTTATCTGCTGAGTAAATGATAGTCATGAAAACCATGCTTAGTTTCTAAAAAGTGTCTGACAAGCTTCTATTTCATAATAATATTTGCTCTTTAAAAATTCTAACAGGACTCTATCCAGTATTGGCTACATAGTATAAAATCTTATAAAAGATTTTCATTCCTGGAGTGCTGGATCCTTCAAAAATCTTTAAATAAACAGTGACATATGAAGAAATTTCCAATATACTTCAGAAATATATATTCAGTGCATATATATAGCTCATTTGACCTCAATGTTTATTGCAACTAGGGAGAAACTAACACGTTCTTCAATGCTTTCCGGGGGGGAAAAAACACTTGTTATCTGTTATGATTTATATTCAATTGCAACGTATGCAATTTACAAGGCTCAAATAGCTCTCTTTCTTTGAATTCATCTTGGATATGTACATACAAATTGAACAAAGGTAAAAAATCCTCTTTCTTATTTTATGTCACTTTGATTTTGTGTAAAAGAAGCATAACATTACACTACTATCACAATGTGGACTTCAACTTCTTCAGCTCCGTAATGCATGTGGGAGTTCCCAGCAAACAAAGAACAGGCACAGGGCCTGCTCTTCCTTTTACTTTTAGAGTCTCTCTAAATAAATAGCTGCCACATTAAAAAGAAAAATATAACAAATGGCCATGACTAACATTCAGTGTCCAGTTAGTACTACTACAAGAACTGATGATACCTCCTGAATTTCATCTTGCATCACAGAAATGCAACGCCCATAGGAAACTAGCTGTGGTGTAGGCTGATGATTTCACGCTAATAAGTTTACTGTAATAATATTAACCTTCACTAATGTATTTTTTAATTGTCAGTTAATGACAGAGTGGTTCAAAAACATATCCTGTCCCCAAACAGAAATTAGCAAATGTTGGTACTTGGTATTTGTTATTTTACCTTTACAAGGACTCATATATATCGTTGGCTTTTGTTCTGTTGTTTTACAAATACAATTGTATAATTTGTTCACAGAACATAGGATAGTCCAATTTTAAAAATATTCATTGTTCCAGTCAGGAAATTGAACTGACAACTCAATTCATCCAATAAAAGTGTGGACACCTACCATGTTCCTGATTCTACAGCTAATTTTTAACAACTGAAATAGATCAGTGCTTTCTATAATGTAATCCTGCTAGAGGAGTTAACAAAGCTTAAAAGTCAGGTTATTTTAGCTCAAGAGGTTTAGACGGGGGAACACCTTACTTTTGCAAAGCCCACATTTGACATTAGCCTGAGAACACTGTGTCTCCCTAATATGACTGTGAGGTTTTTAGTTGCTTGTCTTAACAATCTGTCTTGTCATTATAGATTTCAAGGATCTTGCATTTCTGTACTCCATAAATGAAAGCTCCTCAAGCATTTCTTGTCGACATAAAAGAAAGCAACTCCACATACGTGTGTACCCTAGGTCCCTTTTAGATTTAAACTTCTATATTATATAGTATCCATAATTAAGAAATAGACACTTTATAGTTAAAAATCATAACTTTTCTTTCATACATTTTAAAACTCTAGGTTGAGTTCAATGAACAACCTAGGAAATATTGATATAGTTTCCAAAGTGCCTATCATGGCACTGAGTACATGGATAAGTCTCAATAACTTTTATTTAATTGATTAAAAGAAAATGTCTACAGTTTAATGTGAGCTTTAAAACAAAATTTCTGAGATTTATAACCCAACACAAATATTTAATAAAGAATACTGAGGCCCCAAAATGGAAAGTAACTCAGGACCTTCCTTCAGAATTTTACATTATTATGCCTGATTTTATATTGTTTCCATACAACTCAGGAAACAAATAAGTAAATCTATGACTTATTCAATAGTATAAACTATATATCCAGAGCAAAAATGAAGGCTCACTCCTGTTAAGAACAAAGAAAATTTCAGCAGATTTACCAGTAACATATTTTCTTTCAGAGATTAAGGAAAATTTAAGTACTTTGAATTTATCAATATGCCAAATCATCTCATTCACAGTCCACACACCTTAGCCTTCAGGGACATATGGTCTCTCGTGTGTACGTACAATACATCATCAAGAGAAAGAAATCCCCACCATTAGCGGGGACTTCAGAACGCTCAAATATATGCAAGATATCAAAAGTACAATCTTCCTATATATCCATGTGTACATTTCTTGAAAATATTAGGCATGGTTGATATATAGAAAGATTATTTTAACATATACATGTGATATACTATTTGATACTTTTCCACATTTCAATTTTTTTGTTTAGAAATAGAAAAATTATTACCTTTCTGGCTTCTTTTATCATTTTCCGAATAGTTTCCTTAATTGTAAGTAGTTGTGCTCTTGGTGGATGGAAGAGGAGGTCTATGTGGGTGCCCCCCAGGAGTCCAGGCATCACGTATGGCCAGCCCAAGTCCAGGTCTGGAGCTTCCACATCAGACTCGATGGGCCAGTAAGTCCCTGAGGACGAGGCATCATCGCAGGAATTATCAGTGCCATGTACTGTACTTTGTGCAATTTTCTGGACATTTTTCAAAATATAATTAATTTCTTCCTCAGCTAGAAATTCTGATACTCGCTCTTTGGCAAGAAATTCGTGGTATGCTTCTAATCCATGTTCAATCAGCGTATCAATGGCTACCCGGTACCATTCCTTATAGTGAGGCTCAATGTAATTGTCTGATTTACACTCATCATTCAGAGAGGACAGCATTGATGACGTCTCCATGCTTGCGAGTGTTTGACAGTAGCACTTTCAAATGCCCATCTGTGCAGCAACAAGAAGTATCTGGGTGTTTGAAAGAAAGAAAATTAAGATCGGTTAGAATTCTGTAATCAAATGTTTTATAATTCATGTCATCCATTATTTTTACATTTACTCATTTCCACTGCCTGTAGATTAGTATGACATACATTTATTACCAAAAGTACCATAATTCAAACACTATCACAAATAATTTCCTTTTTACAAACTATTAGTTGATTTTCCATTTCCAAGGCCTCTACTTGCAGCTTCTCACCTAAGGAAATACACTTTCCTTCTCTGACATACAGGAAGTCTATCCTTCTTGACTTTAATCTGATACTACCCATGGTGGTATCAGTTTCTATAAGCCTATTTGATTTGGGTTTTAAAATATTTTAAAAATAAAATTAGAATGCAATCAGCACCTGGCCAGCCACTGACATTAGTCTTTACTGAGTACTTTTTATGCATATAATCACATACTGATGAAATATAAAAAGCACAAAACACTTGCTTTACAGGAATGTATTAATTAGCTGAAGAGGCAAAGTGCACACACATAGCTGTTTATTATCACTTTAAACAAAGCCATTTATTGCCAAGGGCCACATGAGCACTGCCTGCTACCAGTGCTTTCAGATAAAAGCAAGTAGAAATCAGTAGGGAATACAGGAGTTATGGAGATCCCTGCGCAGGAGGTGGGCTTCGGCTGAACCTGGGTGATGAGTGAGAACACAATCAGGTAGCAAGAATGAATATTTTCATCCCACACAAGAGTGAAAAACAAACAAAAGCACAAAACAGGTACGAGCTTGTACATTCAGGCCTTGTGAAAAAACTTGGTCTGCCAGAAAGCAGGTTCCTTTTAGTAGGAGTGGGAGATAATTCTGAATAGACACAATGGAGTCAGGTGTGGAAGGACACCGGAGATTTCTGTGATTTGGCAAACTTGTGTTTGAAACAATTAGCCTGGCAGTATCAGGGGAGTGGAGGCCAGACAAGCAGCTAGGACAGTCTTTCAGCATTCAAATACCCAGTGAAGAAGTGACAAGTGTATTCCAGAGATGGTTCAAAGCAAGCACTCCTGAAATTTGATGGCTTGACAGCATACAGGTGAAATTTAAGACATTAAGATAATTAGGGATCTCTCTGCGGAATCGAAATCTGCCTATTCATGCTCACACCCCATCCTTCACAATGCCCCACAATGGTATTCATTCAAGCACTCACAGAGTGAGATACTGGATTGGACTTTATCTCAATCAAATAGGGGACTTTCCAGTCTTTTGAAATCACGATCTCCACTGTGTGGATTCAAATGAAGTACAACTCTATGATGTGCTATAAGCACTAAAGGGCCGATTTGACAAAAAACAACAACAACAACAAAATAACTTCTTTGTCAGTGGCCTTGGTCTAATTTAAAATGTTCCACTTAACAGCCTTTTCAGACTAAGGCCTATCAAAATTCAAATCCAATTTGGGAGGGTAACCCAGCAACTTTTACTATTTATTTACTCCTTAGCTCTAAATATGTAATAAGAGCCACTACTCATACAGAGAGGTCGAAAAGGAATGGACAATTGGGACACAGTTCTGCTGGGCAGGAAGGGACCAAAAAAGATCCCGCATATACTAAGCAGAGCTGAAGAGCAAAATAAAGAGTCTACTTTCCTGCTTTAGTGGAGACAATCCTGTCCCCATGTCTAAGCTCAGAATTTTCACTGACACAATCTAAAAGTACAGAAAGCCTAAGATTAAATCTGATATAATGAAGACAGAACATGTGTATGCTACTGACGGGTAGTATGTAGAGGCCAGGGACACTGCTAAACATACTTTAGCACACCAGACAGCACCCATGTTAAGGAGTTATCTGGCCCAAAATATCACGAGTGCCAAGGCTGAGAAATCTTCACCTTTCTCACTTCATATGCATGGTATCATACTAGTAATGAATGACCTTTTCAGTGTTCATTAAAGTTCTTTTTTACATGTTCTACTCATTTGTAACAAAGAAAAAAGGTTTTTATCTACTTAACATAATTCATTTGATTGAAGCATCCTTCCCTAAGGTTTAGTAAGGTGTAATTTTCATTTGGTGATTTCAGCGTATGACAGGACAGGCATCCAGTGGTCACAGGAAAATCACATCTACTATTTGTAGCCGTTAAAAATGGTAGTTAACTTCTGGTTGTTCAAAAAGAAATCTTGTTTTCTTAGCACTTATTTATTAGTTTTTAAAATTTAACTTTTGGCCCCGGCTCGTGTGGCTCAGTGGATTGAGTGCCAGCCTGTGAACTTGGAGGTCCCCGGTTTGATTCCTGGTCAGGGCACATGCCTGGTTTGTAGGCGAGGTCCCCCGTGAGAAGTACGCGAGAGGCAACCACACAATAATGTTTCTCTCCCTCTCTCTCCCTCCTTTCCCCTCTGTCTTAAAGTAAATAAAATCTTTAAAAAAATTAAATTAACTTTTAAATTCCCATAAAATGTAATATTATAAACCTATTACCTATTTGGAAGTTAAAATTCATAAAGTACTTTTAAAAACTGTAGTCTTTTCTGAGCTTCATCTATGCAAGTACATACTTAGCTATTGTAAAAAAATTCTTTCTTGAACTATGGGTGACCCGAGAAATCATAGAGATCAAGAGAACTATGAAAGCAAAATAAACCCACAAAGACATACTTGAAAAGTTAATCACAAAAGAAACAATTGAAGATGAGGGGAAAAAAACCCGAAACACTAAAACTTACCAAACAGCAACGCCAGATACAACCATACAATGTTGAAAAACACAACCGAAAAAAATGCAATAGCCTTGAGCACAAAAGTTGAGACAGTATGTACAAGGGTTAAAATAAGTAAATACACTTGATATTGTTCTCCCGAAGAAGCAATACTCTAACCACTGTCTAGAGAGTGCATTTATCACAAGGACTGTTTTTGTGAAGAAACAATCTACAAAGAAATTCTAAGGTAGAACAGCAAGGTAGTGGCACTTGCATGAATGGCCACTGCAATAAAATAGCACCTGTATTTAGACACAGACTTAATACTGAACTCTCAAGCATTCAATCACCGAACATCTGAAGGGCTTAACTGAGAATGGAATACTATCTTGGGTAGGTCTTTATAAATATAAAAGCACATTATTTCATTAATAACCATTAAACATGCCCAGAATGTATATTAACATAGATAGAGTTGATGAGTAGAGAAAAAAATAAAATCTCCCTATGAGGTGAAAGCTGAACCAACAGCTAGGCTCCTCTACTAGTTAAGTGACTCATTCCAGAAAAAAAGCCTTATGTAATAACAGACTCACATCCATGCCTCATAACCATTACAAAATTGCATTTGATACTGAATGTTTAGTGTCATTTTGGGGAAGTACAATTTCCAAATGTTAAATATGTAAATACAAAGAATATAAAACAAGGTATAAAAATATTTCAAAAAAAGTTTGGCAGTTTCATTTATAAAACTAAATATGCAAATGACTTATGATACCACAATTGCACTCTTGGGATTTATCTCAGAGAAATGAAAACTTATCTTAGCATAAAAACTCTATTAACATTCAAAGTGGCTTTATTCCTAATAGCCCCAACTGGAAAGAACCCAAATGTCCCTCCACAGGTGAATATTAACTGTTGTACACTCATACTATGGAATACTAATCAGCAATAACATGAAATTACTGATGCACGTTATAATGTAAATGAATATCCAGAGAATTATGCAAAAAATTAATCCCCAAAGATTACATGCTGTATGATTCCAGTTATATGATATTCTTGAAATGACAATTAAAGAAGTGGAGATCAGATTAGTGGTTGCCAGGGTTCGCCTCAATGAGTCATTCGAAGGAAGGTAAGTGGAAGGAGGGAGGGTAAGTGTCTCTAAAAGGACAACAGGAGCAATTTTTTTGTGGTGATGGAAATGTTCTGTATCTTGACAGTATTAATGTCAGTGTATCGGTTGAGATATAATATTATAGTTTGCAATATATTACTAGCAGGGAAAACTGAGAAAAGGATACAAAGAACCCCTCAATTATTTCTCTCAACTGCCTGTGTATTGACAATAATCTCAAAACAGAAAGGTTTAATTAAAAAATCATACTGATAAGCAATCTCTTGTGCCTTGAATAGAAAAAAAAAACAATAAATAGAAGAGAGAGTGACAGCTTATTTATAGGGTCAAACTGCCAGGTTCAAAGCCAGTTTGCCCAATTACGTTGAAGCTTTTGGACAGGTAACCTATGTCCCAAATGTACAAACAAAACCAAGACCAAACAAAGACCAAAACAAGACAAGACCAGACAAAAGGTGACCTATGTTTGGTCTTGTGTAGAAAGAAGAATAACAGTAGTCTTCACCTTATTGAATCTTTGTAAGGAATAAATTAGGTAAAGCACTTAAAGTACTTAGCTTTTAACATTATTAGTATTATTTTACATTTAAATAACTTGTTAAAGTAAAATTGCTATAAAGATACAAAAAAAATTGATCACAAAAGTTTCTTAAGATGCAATAAACAGCCAAACCTAGTGTCAATTTGTTTATGATTTCTGATTGAGATTTGCTGAAAAGACTTCTGAAATAATAAGTCAATAAAAATGTTTCAAAGATAAATTACAAGGTTCTTAAATCACAAATAGTCCGAAGTTATAATGACTATACTTAATTAATGTGCAAGCAGAAGACCCAAAGTCAAAACTTTGAAAGAAATACTGAAAGGATCATAGTCACTAATATCTCTGAGGTCCCTTTTCCAACTTCTGTCTTAGGCTGTTTCTCTACAACTACTGAACAGCGTTATGGGTTGAACTGTGTCCTCCAACAAGATATGTTCAAGCACAAATCCTTAGCCCCAGTAACTGTAATCTTATTTGGAAACTGGGTCTTCTCTGTAGATGTAATCAAATTAAGATAAGGACATATTCAATTAGAGTGGGACCCAATCCAATATGACTGGTGTCTTTATAAGGAGAGAGTTGACAGAGCCAAATACGCAGGGATGCATCTAAGTGATTCAGAGGTAGAGATGGGAACTCTAATGGTTGTTGACAACTTCGGAGCTGAGAGAAAGGCATGGAATACATTCTTCCCTAAAGTCTTCAAAGAAAACACGGTCCTGAGGACACATTGGCTCAGGACGATGTACTGGCCTCTAGAACTATGAGAGAATAAATGCTGTTCATTTTTTTGTTAATTTGTTGTTTTAATTTGTTACAGCAGCACCATGAAGCTAATACAAATACACATAGAGATGGCCTTTATTTTTAAACCTTAACATTTAAAATAAAGGAACTTGATAAAAAATTAATTTTCCATTAAGAAATTATTTCATGTACTTATACTAGCTTATGTGTTATAAAACTAGTTCTCTGACATAACTTTAATCTTGAGTAAATTTTTATTAAAAAACATTTTACTGTCTTTCAAATATTAAAAAAAATCTCAAATCAATCTTTTTTGGGGTAACTGGTCTTAGGATGTTTATCAAAATGTCTACCTGCAGAATATAAGAAAATATTTCATAAAGATTATTTCAGAACCCCTCTGTTTCATAAAATCATAATCTCTGGTCCACAACAGTTGAAAACCTTTATTCTTTAAAATTTTCACTGCCAAGATTGGGTTCACTTTGACTTTGATTGCCAGAAATTTAAGATTACAATTAAAACATTCAAGAGCTACTATTAAATTAAAAATCCACTCTAATATTCACGCTGTCAAGTACAATTTGATATCTAATTTGGCATTTAAACTTATTTAAAAAAAGTCTAAGCTGGCTTCATAATAACATAAAAAACAACAGCCCAATGGCACAGACTACATTCTTCCAAAATATAATTTAATAATGTAATGCTCAAATTAATTTTATAAGTATCAAATGAAAATTCCATTTCCTTATACATAAACATTTCTTTATTTCCTTGATTTCTTTTCATTGGGGATGGGGTGATGATATATCACTTCCCCACCAAAAGGGTTTATTTATACTGGCTCTTATTCAATATATTTGTCAACCACAGTCTAAACTATAGTTCAGATATAAGAATACAAAATCCTCCTATATATATTAATGATATTAAGACAGTATCATTCATCAACATTTAGAAGCACTGATGAATTCCTATAGAGAAATTCATAGAAAAAACAATAAACCCTTTACTCAGAGCATACACTCAATAGCCAAATTGCAGAGGGACAGTCTATCCATGTCTTAAAATGCAAATGAAATTAAAGCAAAATACTCTTTAACCAACAGCCAAACTACAAATCATATTCTGTCACGATATTCGCATTCCGAAGCTCAAATGATGGTGCAGTATCTGCACTCTGCCAAAGCACCCCACCTCATCCTGGTTCTGATCAATATGTGTAGTAGGAACTAAATGACATAAGGCCCTCAACTTTATATCAGCCATAGAAACTGCTAAAACATAGTTAATAAAATAGGAAGGAGTTTCAGTCATTAATAAGGCTCGTTTTTCTCTTGCTTTCTTACTGAATACCTTTCTTCTGTATGTATTCAAGCAGACCAAGTATTTTCAATGGAATCTTATATTGTTATAAATTGGATTTTGGGGCACTCCTTGCTTCAAATTTCTAAGATGATATTTATTGTGCCTGCCGAAAAGATTTGTGATACCCACAAACTTGCTAACTTTGCTTGGAAGTAGGGATGTGGTTAGGAAAGTGTCTCTTACTTTGGTGGGACAAGGAACTGTCTACTATCTCCCTTCCCAGTTTCTTCTGAGTCAGTCTTCACAGTTCAGTTTCATTGTTTTTTTATGTTGAGTAAACATTATACCCTCCCATTTTCAAATGCAAAACAAACAAACAAAAAACTCAAGAAACCTAAAAGCCACCTCTAGTGCATATAATAGCATGGAAAAATGCTTGCTATGATGCTACGTGAATAACAAGCAGACTACCAAACTACGTAAGAACAAAATTATAATTAAAGAAATTCATCCAAAAACAAAAAGAAAAGCATATACTTAAAAATAACTGGTTGCCTTTGAGTAGTGTTTCTATGACTTTTTTACATTTGGTAAAAAACTTATTTACCAAAGGTTTACCAATAAATATATATAGTTTTGCATTGGACAAGAAGAAAAGTTTTAAAAGAAAGAAATACCCTAATAGTTTTTATTTTTCACTTTAGACTCTCTCCCTTTCTTTTCCTTCATGTACTACATTGACAGTGATAGATCATTCAAAACCCTGCATATAAAAGTTTAATATTAATAATTCTTATAGAGAAATACATGAGCAAGTACAGAACATTCAGAAACTAAAGTGATATGGTTAAGGGACCATGAAGGAAAGAATAAAAATAACTACATGCCCTCAATGGGGTCTCAGTAAGTGGCTCGCTGATCCAGTGTCATCTCTAACTGTCACGAATCAGGACTACGGCCACTGCAAGCAGCTCCCACAGCAATTCCTGCAGATTATCACTTCTCCTGCATTAAATGCCTCATTCTCTCCCTTCTTCACCGCGATGGCAGAGATTGACTCTGTTACCTCAATTATTAATTACTAACATAATTGTTAAATAAACAGCTGTCAGGGAGCTTGTGGGGGGGCAGGTTGGGAGGGGTGCAGTGATTGAGCAAAAAAGAAAAAACTCATGGATACAGACAACAGTAAGGTGATTACCAGAGGGAAAGAGGCAGGAGGGGGCAGGAGAAGAGGGTACAGGGGGACGAATGGTGATGGAAGGAGACTTGACTTGGAGGGGTGAACACACAATAACACAGTGTACAGATGATGTATTATAGAATCGCGCACTTGAAATTTGTATAATTTCGTTAACCAATGTCACCCCAATAAGTTCAATAAAAAGGAAAAACAAATAAATAAAAATAAAATTGAAAAAATAAATAATATGCTGCCTTAACAACCATGTAACAGCACGAGAGTTGATTAAAGTATGACAGGACCCAAAAATGCTGAAGTATCAACTTTCAGAATATGATACTATCCATACAAAACTTTACAAGATTGAGGCACATTTCTGGTTAGAATTTTGATAATACAAAATATTACCCATTTGTAAGTATAAACCCATTGAGTACAATAAAAGTAATTAGATAAATCCACAGATCTCGGTTAAAAAATAAACATACTAATTTCAAATGAGCACTTTTTCAGAAGAATATATATGTTATTAAGTGTCATTTGGGGATCTCCCAAAAACTTGTATTTGAAATGTTTAATCATGTTAAAGTTATTCTGAACATAGTACACTGAAATTAATTTTAATAAAGTTCTAAGTCTTGTGCTTTTCAACAAAAATGGTGATAAAAGCTATAAAGCATGACTCATTTCTCTTATTTTTTTGTGTTTCAGTTCTGTTATTATCTGAACTTATTTCAGCAGAAAAAATTAAGTGGGTGTTAAATGAATTATGAGTAAAGATGCTAATCATTAAGGTGAAATTGGAATAAACCAAATATTCCAGAGCAGCCCTGAGAAGTTTAGAAGTATTTTGCAACTTGCTAAAACAGAGCTGTGTGAGACTTAAATTTTTCAAATAAATCATTCAGACCCATACCCAAATTTTGGTTTTAAGAAATATATTTATATATATATATCGCCCTGACTGGTGTGGCTCAGTTGGTTGGGTGCCCTCCTACAAAGAGAAAGGTTGCTGATTAGGTATCCTGGTCAGGGCACGTGCCTCGGTTGTGGGTTGGTCCCCTGTCCCAGGTTGTGCAAGAGGCAACTGATCAATGTTTCTCTTTCACATCAATGTTTCTCATCCTCCCTCTCCCTCCTTTCTGCTCTCTTTAAAAATAAATAAATAAAATCTTTTTAAAAAAGAAATATGTATATCTATTCTAAAGGCAGGTAAAACTTGCAACAGGATCAGGGTTTTGTTTTTTTGTTTTTTTTTGAGAATGCTAAAGTGCTAGGGGAAATGACTTTTAGTTTTTTAATCTTTATTGTATTTGTTTACATTACCTTTTAGGCTCCTTATAGCCCCTCTCCTCACAATCACCACACTGGTGTCCATGTCCATGAGTACTTTTTCTTTTTTGCTCAATCCCTCTACCCCCTAAGCCCCCCACCTTCCCAGCTGTCATCCTGCTCTCAGCTATGAGTCTGTCCCCATTTTCCTTGTTACCTCATTTTGTTCATTAGATTCCACATATGAGTGAAGTTCCTTCAAATGCCTTAAAAGTTACTTGTTTTCCTGTTGTCCAGGCTTGAACTTGGGAGCTTATCTCTACTGTGAAGATTAATAAATAGAAATCTCATTTAAAAATGGATTCGAGCCCTGGCCAGTGTGGCTCAGTTGGTTGAAGCATACTCCCATAAAAAGGTCACAGGTTCGATTCCTGGTCAGGGTGCATACCCAGGTTGTTGGTTTGATCCACAGTCCATGGTCATGACCTGTTCCCATTTTGGATGCATATAAGAAGGCAACCAATCAATGTTTCTCTCTTACACTGATGTTTTTCTCTCTCTCTCTCTTCCACTCTTCCTTCCCCTCACTCTAAAAGCAATAAAAGAAATGTCCTCAAGTGAGGATAAAAAAAAAAAGATTCCAGAGGCTAGAAGAGAGAACTCTCATGCATGTGTTTCATAAGACACCACAGGAAGCCATGTACCTACCTTGCATCTCCAATAGGAAGTGACACTACTTTACTACTACTACTTGCCCAGAAACAGCCAATGAACTGTCACTATATTTTTAACTTTCAGTTTCCTCCAATGGACTCTTTCTTTACAACACTTCTTCCCAAGTCCATTAAAGAGGATCCTCCTTTCTGGGATTGACTTGGTTTGCCATTAGACTGCATGTCCTGAATTGCAATTCTCTGTTGAACCCAAATAAACCAATTTTACTGGAGAAATATTTGGTTATTTGTTTAAGAAGAATCCTCTGTCAATACTGTTCCCAGGATATCTCATCAAGTTTTACTTCAGGAAATAACATATATCCACGGATGAATCACAAATCTCCAGATCTGACTGCTCCCCTAGGTTCCAGACTCAATCAAGTGGTTTTCTGGACACGTTCCCTGGATATCTGACAGGTTTTCTTTCTTTACATTTAACATGCCCAAGTTAATTCCTATAAAAGGATCTTTGCACTAGTTGTTCCATCTGCCTGGAATGCTCCTTATTTTCATTCCTAACTTAGTTCCATGGCACCTCCTTACAGAGGCCTTTTAGATTACCGTTTTAAAAAGAACCTACCCTCTCTGCCATGCTTAATTATATCATCTGGCTTTATTTAACATATAGCACTTATCATTATGCAAAATAATAAAGGTATCTGTTTAATTGCCATTGCCTGTATCCCCCTCACTAGAATGGAAGCTCCTCAAAGGCCACCATGCTATTATATTCTTAATTTATCAGTGCCCCTGTCATTGGTTTTTGCATATTTTGAGTATCATGGCTGTCTTGGACAAGGTCTATTGTCTTGCATTTTAATTATATTGAGATCTATGTTCTATTCTTTCCTCATTGGGTATCATAAAGGAGAAATAACTAGGGATATGCCAATCAATCAATCTATCTATCTACCTACCTACCTATCTATCCATCTATCCGTCCATCCATCACCTCACTTGTTTGCCTGCCCCTCCTCCCCACTTCACAAAACTGATCCACAGTTCTCTGATTGCCACAGGAAGTGGGGTTTAGGATCATTCAACCTGTGTGTAAACCTTAGTATAATTTGTAACAAAGCATTTATATTTTTTTAAATATTTTTTATCTATTTTTAGAGAGCGGGGAAGAGAGGGAGAAAGAGAAGGAGAGAAACATCAATGTGTGGTTGCCTCTTGCGTGCCCCCTACTGGTGACCTGGCCCACAACTCAGGCATGTGCCCTGACTGGGAATTGAACTGATGGCCCTTTGGCTTGAAGGCTGGCACTCAATCCACTGAGCCACACTAGCCAGGACTATATATTTAAATGAGAGCAACTCAGACAATGGAGCCTAGTGAAATGAACTGTCGAACATGTGTCATATGCACTCATCTATTTAAGACAACAAAGTCAGGGACTTCTGGTCAAGATGGAGGCATGGGTAGACATGCTTCACTTCCTCATGCAACCTCAGAGAGAATTACAACTATATCTCAAAACTGATAACAACCAGAACTGTCAGAAAATCAAGCTGTATGGAAGTCTGACAACCAAGGATTTGAAGAGGCCACATTTATCCAGACAGGTGCCTTTTCTAAGACAGGGTGTCAAAGCAGCTCTACCTAATACACAGAAGCAAACACAGGGAGTGTACCAAACTGAGGAGACAAAGAAACATGGCCTAAATGAAAGAACAGGAGAAAACTCTAGTAACAGAATTAAACAAAACTGAGATAACCAGCCTATCAGATGCAGAGTTCAAAACTGGTGTTCAGGATGCTCAAAGAACTCACTGAGTATGGCAAAAACATAGAGGGAAAAATGAAGGTTACACTAAGAGAATTAAAGAAAAATCTACAGGAAACCAACAGTGGAGAGGATGAAGCCAAGACTCAAATCAATAATTTGGAACATAAGGAAGGAAAAGGCATCCAATGAAAACAACAAGAAGGAAAAAGAATTTTTAAAAAAACTAGGATCAGTGTAGGAACCCCTAGAACAACTTTAAATGTACCAACATATGAATCATAGGGACGCCAGAAAGAGCAGAGGAAGAGCAAGAAATTGAAAACTTATTTGAAAAAATAATGAAAGAAAACTTCCCTGATTTGGTGAAGGAAAAAGACATACAAGTCCAGGAAACAGAGTCCCAAACAAGATGACACAAAGAGGACCACACCAAGACACATCATTATTAAAATGCCAAAGGTTAGAGATAAAGAGAGAATCTTAAAAGCAGCAAGAGAAAAGCAAAGAGTTACCTACAAAGGAGTTCCCATATGATGACTACCAGCTGATTTCCCCCCAAAATTTTTGCAGTCAAGAAGGGACTGGCAAGAAGCATTCAAAGTGATGCAAAGCAAGGACTTACAACCTCGATTACTCTATCCAGCAAGGCTATCATTTAGAATGGAAGGGCAGACAAAGTTCTTCCCAGACAAAGTAAAGCTAAAGGAGTTCACCGTCACCAAGCCATTATTACATAAAATGTTAAAGGGACTTATTTAAGAAAAAGAAGATCAAAACTATGAGTATTAAGAGGGCAACAAATTCACAACTATTAACAACTGAATCTAAAAGAAACAAACTAAGCAAACAACCAGAACAGGAACAGAAGCATAGATATGGAGCTCATTTGGAGGGTTATCAGTTAAGAGGGGGAGGGGAAAGGATGAGGAAAAGCTGCAGAGATTAAGAAGCATAAGTGGTAGGTACAAAATAAGCAGGGGGATGTTAAGAATAGCATAGGATTGGAGAAGCCAAAGAACTTACATGCACCATCCATGGACATGAACTAAGGGCGGGTATTGCTGGAGGGAAAGGGGGTACCAGCTAGAGGGGAGCAAAGGCAGAAAATTGGGACAACTATAATAGCATAATCAATAAAATATATTTAAAAATAAATACATATCATAAAAAAAGACAATAAATTAGATCTTGGTATACATTCACATTTACAGAGGGATAGGTTATGTAGGAAAACCTAATAAATATATACTCCAATATGAACTATTAAAGTGGCTTTCTGAATATATTTAACAAAGCAGTGTACTTCATCTACAAAAAAGTGAAAGTTTGCAAATTAAATGCTTTAAGAAAATGTGTTTTGCTTAAGTGTGTTAGGAACTGCTATCAAAAGTCAAGTGTTATAAATATTTCATGGCAAAAATAAGCAATCTTGGACTGTTAAAAAGTAGAGGTTTAGAAACAGTAATAATGTGAAAATTGTAAAAGTAGGAAGAAATTTCTGTGATTAAAATACCAAAAATATTAAATGTCAATAATATATCTAGCCAGAAAGATTTCATTTTAATTTGTGTAAAGAGCTGCATACATAAATCACAATATCCAAAACAAGCTCACTGTGTAACAATTCTTTATTAGTCTTTTCCCTTAGGATTCACTTTTAATCAAGCCTGCTTTATATAGCTATATCACAGTTGAAACAAAGTGATCCACTTTTATTTTCCCCCAGAAATTCCCCCAAAAATCTGATTGGAAAACTACCCCACACCTGTTCAGACCTTTCATCGTCTTCAAAGAATCTTCATTGGCTCCACTGGCTTGTTTATAGAACACTAGCACACACTTAAATGAATCAATACGCTATGAGTGAATACATCTTTAAATGTGTAAAAAGCTGCTGGATCTGTATAGATGCACTTCTAGGTTTTGTAGATTCCATGTAAACCTGGGTTCCTTGTAATCTCTCCTCACAATTGTGCTTCATTCCTCTGACAGGGGCTCGAACATGGCAGACTATAATGACTGAGACAAGGCTGATGTTTACAAAACTCTGGTTATAGTTGGCTAAACCAGACCTGACCCAGAAAATGCATCTGCCAGCTCCCTTGTTTCATGTTCATTTGTCCTTATGGCCCATGTGAAGGGGAAAAGGATTGCATGGCCACATGGTATCATGACTATCACGGGTGACTTTTTGTTCCGCATAATTTACTTGTGTGTGTACGTGTGTGCAGCGGTGTGAATCTTTCTCTTTCCAACCCCTTTGCTGTTCAGAGTTCTGATTTCAAAGGCAGGAATCATCTCTTAGTCTCTCAACTTAACTCCCACCCCAAAAACGTGGCTAGTATTTACCAATTCATACAAAATACATTTTAGGTGGGATGACCTTGACACTCTTCTGAAGGTGTTATTGTTAATTATATTATCTAAAACTATCTCCTCTTTGCTTCAGTTTCAACCATCTTCTATACAAGTCAAGAAAATTACATGAAATGTATACAAAATAAATTGAACTACTTGTGACCTTCCCCAAATGATGGCATCACTATGTTGTGATATTAAAATAAAAAACAATTAGTTTCCCGAACTCAAATATTAATGATTTTATCAAGTCATTCACTCTATGTGTGATACATAAACATACCTACTTAGGATGCTAAAGGGCTCTTGTCCTAGTTTTCTGGGGAGTCGTATTTTGGATTCAATACCCTTGAAAAGATTTTATGCTCTTTAAGATTTCTCACGCTAACTCTTCTACATGTAAGATTTAACCCACTAAAAGGAAGTATATCTTCTTTAAAAACAAATACAGAAGTTGGCCCTGGCCGGGTAGTTCAGTTGGTTATAGTGTCATCCTGGTGCACCAAGAATGCAGGTTTAGCCCTGGCCAGGGCACATACAAGAATCAACCAATCATTGTGTAAATAAGCAAAACAACAAATTGATGTTTCTCTCTTTCTCTAAAATTAAAAAATAAATAAATAAAAATAAAAACAGAATTTAAAATAGCTTGAAGACTCTATTTCAGTAACAGGGCTCTGAGTTAAGGCTTTGAGCTCCAGTGTGACTGCTTTATGAAAGCACACTTTTAGATATGAGTGTACTAGAACTGATCTGGTATTGCACAAATAAACACTTTTTTTTTTAAATTAATTTTTTTTTGTTTAATTACAGTTATTTGCAGCCTCTCCCCTCCCCCCTCCCTTCCCCTCCCGTCCCACCCCCCCAACCTCCCTCCTCCCCCTTAGTTCTGTCCATGTGTCCTCTACAGTGATTCCTGAAAACTCTTCTCCCCAATGTCCCCTCCCCCCTCTCCCCTGTCTATTGTTAGCCTGTTCTTAATTTCAGCGTCTCTGATTATGTTTTGCTTGCTTTCTGCTTTTGTTGGTTATGATCCGGTTAAAGGTGAGATCATAAGGTACACAAATAAACACTTTTGCAATAAAGCACTTTCTATATTACTTTCAATGTAGATAAACTGATGAGGTTTTCTTTTTGCCTGACATTAAACATAGGAAATGCAGACTTTTGTTACAATTTAAATTTTCTTTAGTATCATACTCATATGAGATTAATTTTTAAATAAAGGTTCAATTATATTTATGAGTGGTCCCTACTTAGTTCTTTTGACATTTGAATTTTTCTGCATTAGACATTGATACTCTAAGTACCTTTCCTGTGATAATCCTAGTCTTTAATCCACCAATTAACAAATATTTCAATGAACTGCGTAGTGAGGCTATCAGCATGTCAGTATGCAGTTTCAGCCAATGAGGTAGAAGATGTCACTTTTCAGTGAAAACTGAAAACTGCCTTTTCTTACCAAAGTGAGTAATGCTTACATAAGCAAAGAAGCAACCTGATGACAAAAAGAGAACTAAAACCCTTTGAAATAAAAATTTGACAATAGAAGTAGAAATGAGTTTCCCAGTGATACTCTGGGGAAATCTTAGTTAACATTATTTTATGGTACCCTCAATGAGAAGTGATCACAGAGAATTTCAGATTAGAATGTGATATGCTAGTTATGATGTAGTCCAAACTCTTCACCATGCAATTAAAAACATGAGAGGCCAATGGAATGTAAGTACTTGTCCAAAATCACAAGCGCTCAGATCTGTTAATATTCAATTTTCCAAATGATTAATGAACATATACAGTAACTGATGAGACCTGCAGAGACTATGAAACAAATACTAAGTAAATGAACCTGATCCATTAATTTGTTTGTACTTAATAATGATACCTGAGAGCCCCACAGTGAGCTTCCTGAGGCTCAGAAACAGTATCTTATCTTCATATGCCAAGAGTGGAACACATTGCTTGATGCACAACTGTCAATATATATATATTTAATGAATGGATGGATAGAGTGCAAATGCAGTTATGACCTTCGGATATCATGACTGCATAGCTTTCATACGAACTCTTTAAATGGGCCACCGACAGTAACATGGAGATTACACCTGACCCTCTGCCATACTCAAGAGGCTGACCAACTACCTTACCTTCCCCAGGGATGGGCACAGTCTACAAATTACTCGATACACAGCTCAAAAGATAAATGTCATGTATGTGCCTTTAGGGGACATCTGGCCTCTCTCCTAAGGACTTTGTGAAAATGAAACAAAATACAAACTGGGTAGTAATTAGATGTCCCCAGAGGAAAATGCTCCTCATATCATTCATGATAATGTTATTCAAGTACTTCCCAACATGGACGTGCCCAAGGTGGGAGAAAATTCCTTACATTTGGATCATCTCTCCAATCCAGGCTGATCTTCCTTACAGCATCACAGCTGCTGAGAACATCTTTTACCTCCCCAATCCTCCACCCCTACCTCCTGTGTATAGCCTCCTGACTCCTTGGTCAGGACCCTCCTCCCCAAGCCTCATACCAAAGTGCTCCCGCTCCTGCTCCACTTAACCCCCTTCATCCCACTCGTGCCCTTTCTGCTGGAGTACACCATGTCCCCAGCTCCTGTATCACTACCCCACAGTGCTCAGCCTCCAAGGACTGGTAGTGCCTACCCCTCTGGGAACCCTACTCACCCTTGTAGGCTGTGATAGACACCTCAAAACAGTGTAAATGGCCACTGGTGCACCTCCACAGGAAGGCTCCAGCACATTTTCTCAGAGAAATGTTGATGGAATTACTTTTTGATGGAGATTAGGTGTTACTTGTACACAATTTAACTTATTTATATAAAATGGTATCCTTAAAATCAAAACCAACATTTAGAACTACCGTATTTTGCCATGTATAATGCACACCCATGGTTTGTGCACACTATATATAGGATTGTTATATCCGGCATTACACCCATGGTATGTAATCATTATGCTCATGTATAATGTGCATCCTTATTTTTCCCTCAAAAATTTGGGCAAAAAAATGCACATTATACACAGTAAAATGTGGTATATTTCCATGGGGGGCTGATAAGGAAGGAATGCATTCTGATTTTCAAATGATAAATCCACCAACAAAGTTCTAAAATACATTCCATTTCCGAATTAGAAGTAATTAAATGAACAAAAGTACATTTCATAGTTAGCAGTCACATTCTGTTTAACACACTGTGGGGATTGAGAAACACCCCTGGAGCACTGATATTTGGTAAGTTACGGAGGTACAGACATGTAAACCTACCTAACTAGCTAAACAAGCCCAACTTGTCATTTTACAAATAATTTGTTAAATTAACCTAAGTGGAAACTTTTCAAAAGGTCTCCACCAACCAGATGTATGTTATGGAAGAGGCCTGCTTTACTGGGGTCACATTTTCACCACAAGATTCTGCGGACTTAAAGTACAATATTATTCATTATTGAATGATGTCATTGAATGGGAAATAGATATTTGAGTTGTTGCAGGGTAAGTGACAGTTAAGAAAATACTCAGTGCATGAACCTCCACCATAAACTGTAAGGGGCTATGGCAGCAGGAGGGAACATAATAAAAAAAAAAATAATGATATTAAACTATCCCAAAAGAGTATATTCAGTTTTAGGTAAAGTAATAATCCCCATAGAGTAATCACAAGAGACATCACTGAGTCAGCAACCAGAGGTGCGGTTTGTCTGCATCTGTGCAATCTCTTCCAGCAACTGCTCAACTGGTGATGCTTCCCACAATACCTTCTGAACATTAGGCTCCGCAGGGTGCAGTCAGCACCCACAATAGGTGTGCACACCACGTGTGACCTGTGCGCAAAAGCAAGGGGGTGGAATTTGGAACTGGAATGCGTGGGGGCTTCTGTCATTCTGGGAACTGTAGGAAGACTGGGAGAAAACCAAGAAAGCAAAGAACCCTCTTTCATCCTGTTTCACACCATTCTCATTCTTTATTTTGAAAAAACAAAAAGACCAGCTTTCTGTCCTCACAAGTTTCTTTCATCATTATCCCATTGCTTGTCAGGACGGATTCAGCCTCAGTCATGGATTTCCCTGGGGCCCTTCCATTTGTTAGGGATGAGAAAGAAAAAGAAGGGAGGTGCCTGGCACTAAGAAACCTGGCAGTGTCCAGCAAGTGGGGATCTGGAAATGAGCTGTTGAACATCGCAGCCTAGCCTAGACTGCTTGCCACGTGCCTGGTTTTTTTTTCTTACTGTTCTGGCCTCGTTGGTTCTCACATCCACTTTCAAGTCAGAGACCCTATAACCTCATCACTCCATGCATGGTCAACACGCTGTCCTGTGTTCCCATCACCTCCCGCCAGCAGGGGTGTCCAACCAGCTGGCCACACGTGGCCCAGGATGGCTATGAAGTGGCCCAACACAAAATCATAAATGCGCTTAAATTTTTTTCCTTTTTTGTCCATCAGTTTTCGTAGTGTTTGTGTATTTAATGTGTATAGTCCAAGACAACTCATCTTCTTCTAGTGTGGCCAGAGACACCAACTAAAGCATTATTGTCTCTTTACAGATCCATGGTTTCAACTAACACAGGCACATGGTCTGCCTCCTCACCCACCATGTACTCGTGATAATTCTCTCAACATGTCACAAAGAATAAGACTAAAGTTTCCAAGTACTTTTGCAGGAGCACCTAAGGTCACTACCACCTAGAACAATGGTTCTCAAAATCGGATACAGTATATACTAGCATCACCTGGCGAGCTAATCAAGGACACCCACCCACACTTAGGCCATCTCAAGTTTGGAAAGCACGGTCTCCACTATTCCGGAGGCGGAAGCGGGACTGGATACAAATTAAAAAAAAAAAAAAAAATTCCACAAGAAAAACTTTTTCTTTTCCAGTCCCGCTCCTCACACGAGATGTAAAGAACACTCCACGCAGCTCTGCCGCCGAGGCTCTTACCTGTACTTCCCACGTCCACCCTCTACACTCGAGCCTCTCCACTTCCACCCTCCACTGCCTCCCACAAGGCTCTCCCCAGCCGTGCTCCACCGCTCCCCCTCCCAGGTCCTCCGCAGCCCCTTAGAAAGAAAGAGGAAGCAAATCCAGCGTCTACGGTGGGCGGCGCCTGTCCCTGGGGAAACCGACCCCACACCTGCTGAGACTCAACTTCTCAAACTTCCCAACTGCCTCTCGGGTCCACGACGAGGAAAGGAAAGTAGACAAGGCGGAGGAGACAGAACACGCTGCACCCCAATGGTCTTTGCTCCCGCGCGCGCTCGCCTGGGGAGCGGTCCCTTTCCTGCCCCCCTGCGGGGCCGGCCGCAGGCGGGGACCGTCCGGGGCCGCCGGCGTGGGCCCCTGCGGTGAGCCCCTGCCGCGCCCCCCAGCCTCCCGCCCGCCGGGACCGGGAGCGAGCCGGGAGCCCCACTCACCCCTGCAGCACTCGAATCCGCGCGCAGCCGCGCCCGCCGCCGACGGTTTGCGGCCCAGGAAGCGGCGAGCGCGAGGGAGGGGAGAGGAGGTACCTGCGGAGCGTCAGGTCGGAGGAGCGCAGCTCTTCCCGCCCGCACCGCGCCCCGCGCCCCCGGGGCTAGGTGCAGAGCTGAGTGAGAGCGGGCGTGAGGGCCAGTTACAACACGTCTGAAGTGTCACACCAAACTCTGTGCAGCCCAGAAAGTGCCTTGGAACCTGTCTGAACTCAAAAACCCAACCCTCTACCAACAAAGTGTAAAGCTTTTCTTTGCTATCCGGTCTCGAAACTACCCAGCAATTACAGGGCCCCACATCTCGGCCTTGGCGAGCAGAGACCTGGGAGGACGGTGGCGCTCACCTGGGCAGGGGGTAGACCTCGCGGAGTAGGGCTATGTTCCCATTTCCCGCCCTTCCTTGGCTCGGAAGGCACCGAGCGGAGGCCCAGAGAGCTGCAGGGTGAGATCCAGTGTTCCACCACCCTGGAGAGATTGGGGCGGATCCAGCCCGCAGTTGATAATTCCGATCAGCAGCCAGCAATGCGGACCCCTACCCAACCACCTGAGTCTTTTCAGACCTGGAAGTGGAAAAGTGGGAGAAAAAGTGCTTGTGCCTTTACTTTTTTATCTGAAAGAAGAATTTCAAGTATCATTAAAGATCTGGTTCAGACATAAGACTGCCTTAGTTAGTGACTTGGAATGAAAATAACACTTTTAAATAGGAACACCTGAGTGATAAGCAGGTCATTCTCAATGAGGGGATATGGAGCAACGTCATGGAATTAGAGACTTTATAGTTTGGTTTTAATATAAAAACAGCATTTAATAAAATTTATTTTTATGTCTTTATCTACATCTCAGTTAATCAGCCATAATTGTTTCTAGTAATTGTATAACCATATAGTCTTCAAGATGTAGCCATTAGCAGCAATTGGTAAAAATGCAGCCTCCTACTGGAGGAATGAGAGTAAGGGTAGTAGTAGGCATATTTTAAGGTTCCAGCATATGTAATTACCATTAGATGAAACTGACCTTAAAAATTACTTTTCTGGCTATTTTGCTCTGAATGAAACACTTCGGGAAATGCTCAGCTATTGGGATTTGAAACAGGTCTTGACTGATGAGGAGACTTGGACAGGAGAGTGAGGTCTGCATATTCTTGAAACAGAGCAAAGGCCAATGGCAGAAAGTAAAGGCAACTTCCAGAACAACAACAAAACTAAGCTTCCAGCCTGTGGGC
The DNA here is from genome assembly GCA_004026765.1 of Micronycteris hirsuta. Taxonomy (NCBI): domain Eukaryota; kingdom Metazoa; phylum Chordata; class Mammalia; order Chiroptera; family Phyllostomidae; genus Micronycteris; species Micronycteris hirsuta. Next base: position 39,968 of record PVJI01009053.1, read on the forward strand.
ATCTGTGATCTATACTTTTTTCTTTTTCTTTTTCTTTTTTTTCCCCTTCAACAACATATAGAAAATTGTTTTGTTTTACATATCTAATTTTTTTCTTATGCTCTTGATAATTTCCATGCCTCACCTTCTAATAATTTTGCAATTCTGGGCTTCATTTTCAACATGCTATTGTCTGATTCACTCAATGCATGTTCTCTGTGTGGTACTTTATTTGCTGGTATGCTTTTTAAGTGCTCAAAAATAATTCTGAATGTTTCTTAAACAAGCAATATTTATGAGCATTTTGAAACTGCATTCATAAATATACACTTACTCATAAAAACAGCAAGAATATTTAGACTCAACAAATTAAAATGGGCTCATGGGAAGTTTAATTTTATTGATATGCGTTCATACATAAATCAAGTGAAATCACAAAGGATATCTACTACAGTGTTAATTATTGAAGGCAAATAAGAGAAGAAAATGGCTCTGGCTGGTGTGGCTCAGTGAATTGAGTACCTGCCTGCAAACCAAACGGGCACCAGTTCCCTTCCCAGTCTAGGACACAAGCCTGGGTTTCATGCCAGGTCCCCAGTAGGGGGCGCATGAGAGGCAACCACATATTGATGTTTCTCTCCCTGTCTCCCTCTCTTCCCTTCTCTAAAAATAAAAATAAATCTGAGAGAAGAAAATGTAAATGAAGAGGGAAAAATTCATTAAAGACACTATGCAAAGGGCTTTCCATCCTTAGTGGGATAGGAGAATATATAAAATTGACATGACTCCTTAAGGAACCTACAAGCTAAGTGAGGAGAGAGGACGCGTGCACAAAAAAAGAGAGCTGATTAGTACAAGCCAGTGTGAGGGACTTTAGGTGGAAAGGACTCAAGTCCTTTAGGAGGTAAGAGGAAGAAATGATTAACTGCTTGGATCACTGGAGTACGGTGACAAAATTTCACAGAACTGGTAGAATTTGAGTTGGGTCCTGACTGCGCAGACCTGACAGGAGTCTGAAATGGACATATGACCATATGCTGAACATGCAGAATAAAGGCTGGCCTGTAAGAAAGTTCCAGGACCATATAATCAATCCCCAGATTTGGCTATGGGTGTGGCTGTGTTGGAAGGTAAATTTAGGAATAAAGTTTAGAGTGATTTTCTCACCTACAGAATGAGGTCAGTATTATTTACCATCTAGGATTGTTATGAGAATTTTATGAACTAGAAATAGTTTATGTAAAACCCTTATCATAGCACTTGCAATATGGTAAGATCATAATAAGTGGCCACTATAATTATACTGGGGGTCATATTGTGAAAAGCCCTGACTACAAAATGAAGAATGTAGGCTTGCATCTATTGATGGTGTGATATAATGACCTGTTTAACAGTTGGTGATCTTTAGTTCAAATTCATGGAAGTTCAGCCCAGCCATGATACAAAAAGGGTGACAAGGGTGGGAGGAATGAAAATGGAAAGGAGGAGACCAATTTGAGAGCCAACGAGATTGAAAATCAATATCAGTTGGGGTCAGATTGGATGTGGAAGTTAAAAGGAAAGAGATAAGAACAAGCTGGAGTTTTAAGCCACTAGAAGTTATCAGTAGAAGAAAGAAAAGGGAACAATAGCCATATATGTGAAAAGTAGAAAGAAGCAGGAACAGGGTCATGTGAAAGGTTATTTTTAAGATATTTGGGACTTCTTTATATAGGCACCAAGACAAAGACAATGGAAAGGTAGTAGAGGATAGAAAGAATAGTGGGGAAGGAACAAGGTCCAGATGGTGTGGGCAGGGAGACATAAACCGCAGTCTTTCTGTATGAAATCTGAGCCTAATAAATTCTCAATCTAATTTTTTTTTATAACAGATAGGTTATATTAAAAACAGGAACTAAAATAAGAATTTCACAATTAATACTTAAAATGTAAGTATGTGAGAAGATTATAATCATTATTAAGGAGTTTCCAAGTCAATATTTACTGATAAAATAGCAAGCCAATCTTTCCTGGATCTTTATCCTACACTACAAAATTGTCTGAAGTTTAAGAACAAAATAGTGGACATGTTAAATTAACAGATCTTAATTTAGCTCCCATATTGAGTTCAAGTGCACAAAGTTATTCAAAAGCAGTATCAGGTATATTTTTATGCCCTCAGAGTACTTATAATTTAATTATGAAGACAAAATATAGATGAAATAGAATAATGTAGAGGTTAATAAAGATAACCACAAAAGTATGCATAGAAACAAAGGTGCATAAATTGTAGAAGAGAAAACGCGACTACAGTTTATTTGGAAAGGACATTATCTTCTTGGTAACAGTTTTTTTTTTCCTAATTGTTCATATTGCTTTTAACAAACATGTTCCTTCAGAATTTCTTAGAAATATGATAAGAAGCTATTTCTTTGAGTTATAAGGTCTAAGTCATTATTTGTAGATGAAAGTCACTATTTGCAGACTAAGCTCCTAGTCCCTTCAAGAGCTTTGAAATATTCGTATTTTAAGCCCTTCAAGGCAATGGCTCCAGGGCAGATAAAGCCATTGATACAGAAAGAATGTCAGGTCTAACATTTTCCCCAAGTACTTTGGGGAAGTTAAGAAACAAAATTCCTGTTAGTGTTAGCAAAACCTACAGAGTGAATCATAACATTAGTTTAATAGTCTTATGGCATTCTAGGTAAGACTATTGTGAAAATTATTGAAATGAACTTTGTAATCATGTCATATATCTGCCATGTTTAAATTGTTACATAAAGTATTATGTAGGTGTCATTAATTCAGCACACGTTTATTGAGAATATTCTATAGGAAAGGCATTGTGCCAGGCACTGGTGGGGGCAAGGGGCGGAAAGATTAATAAAGCATAACATATACACCTGGGATTCTTTATCTGCATCCTTAACTCGTCTGTGTGTGTTCATATGTGTATTCCTGTGTGTGTGAAGATGGGAAAACTTAAATACAATTGAACGTTCAAAAAGATATATGAGTATTCGTGAAAAAGGTGTGGAAATAAATGTAGTTAAATTAGATATATATGTAGATTGATAGTGGGGTTTGTTTTATTTTTTTGCTTTTTATCACTAAACTTCTTTAGAAGAATAAGAAACATTATACTTTGTGCTTCCTCCATTCTTTCAAAGTTATAATGTAGTACTGTGTAATTATTTTTGAAATTTATAAGTATCCATAAAAAATTAGATAATTGTAATAAAGTATTTTAGGGAATGAGGGGAAAATACAATGACAAAAGGGCAGAAACCATGGTCCTTTATTTTTAAGTAACTAAACTCATCCTACTGCCTCGTGAGTGCATTTCCTCTTCTCTTTCTCTTGTGCAGATTAAATGCATGAAAATATTAGGTTGCTTACATTTTTAATAACACAAGTAAATAGCTAAAAATATCGCCAGTATTAATTGGTAAAAATGCATAGTCATGCAATTAGATGGCTAGACAGAATGTAAGGTGATGCTAATAAAAAGATATTTGATGTAATGTACTGATTATTATAATTATTCAATTTTAAATATATCCATTAGTTGTTGTTACCAGTATTGACTGAAACATATATTGTCTAGTTTAAATATCTATTAAAATACTTCATCTAATATCTGAGAAATCATTAGCTATTTATCATTTTATGGATGAATATGAATAGCCATTTTCAGAGGTATTTTATCATGGCAGTATGTAGCAAACACTATCACCAATATTATTAACACAATTACAGACATTCATTGCTATTGCATGTTGAATGAATTAGGTAGAAATATATTAATAGTGATCATTTTAATTGTCCTCAAAATCAGTCATTACCTGGACTGGGTTTCACAGAAGTTAGCTGAGGTGTGGGACATAACTTTGAATGTTGTAATTAAAAGAAAAAGAGAGAGAATGAGAGAAAGAGGGAGAGAAGCAAGTAGCAGTAAACTTTCAACTTAACTGCCTTTTCTGGAAGGTCTAATTCACAGATGTCTGCAGTTCTGTATCGCTGTTTCCCAGACACATGATGTCCATTTGTATTCCATGCCTTTGGCCATGTCTGCTCTGTGGATCTTCAGCCTGTGGTGCCTTCCTTGCTCCTTCTGCCTCACTGTGGGATAGCCATCACTAGAGACTCATCTCGGTTCCTGGACTGTCTAATTCTAGCTTTGTCTAGTGTGAGCTCCTTAAAATGCATAAGCCTTGATCCCTTTACTACTGCTCTGCCAAAAATATGTGACCTTATAACACCCCTTTTATTATTTTTCTGGGCTGTTATTAAAGTTTGCTGGTATAATTTAACCTCCTCAGTGCCTTGTCTTCCAATCAGATCAGTGATTCGCAGTAGAAGGGATACCAGCCCAGCCCATAGGAGACATTTGGAAAATGCTGTAAATGATTGAGGCATTTCTCAATCTCTCCTGGCATTTGGTGGGCAAGGACCTGGAGGAATGGCATATGCCCTGTAATGTGTCCTGCATAATGGAAAATTACCCATGTCTTATGCAAATAGTAGCAGGTCCTGCCAGATATAATGAGGGTGAAAAATCCATTATAATTGCCTAAGATTAGAACTTCTGTTTTATATACAAATACAAATTTTTGTGCAATTTTAACATACAACAAATTCCAAGAATCCAATTACAATATATTCTGCTTAATTTAGACATTTGCTAAGAATCGTTCTTTATTGTAACTCACAGCAGAATAGAAGTGCCTCAGAGTTAAGAATAAAACTCATCAGTTTCCCTAGACATCTGTAATTTAAATATCTGACCTCTTAATGTTTTCTGGTTAAGCTGTCTGTGAATATTTTTTTACATGAATATTTTTTTACATACTAAAACAAATAACATTTTTATAAACTTATATTACAATTAGGCATGGCATTACTTTTTAGAAAATGTGTGTAGGGGTTGTTATTTCATCAATAAATTTTATTTTGTTTTGCTGTAATAAGGGGACATTAACCTTTTTTTAAAATCCTCACCCAAGGATATGCTAGAGAAAGGATGGGAGAGAGAGAGAGAGATCAGTTCCCTGTGTGCCTCGGCTGGAAATCAAGCCTGCAACCTAGGTATGAGCACTGACAGGGAATCGATCCTGACGGGATGGTGCTCCAGCCAACCAAGCCACCAGTTCAGGGCTGGGACTTTAACCTTCTTAACCTTATTTGTTCAAAAACATAGAAGGACAAGAGTCTGAGAGTTGAGAACTACAGAACCAGATTATACCTTTCATGGGAGAAGCAGGATAGTAAAGCAGAACGCAAGGGTTTAGTGAGTAATCCGTTTATACCAGGCAGAGTGCCTTAGCTTCTATTATCTACTCAATACTCTACAGGACCAGCTCTGTTAGATATGCAATGGCTAAGTGATGAATGAACAAATATTGGGTTGGCCAAAAAGTCTGTTTAGTTTTTTTCTGTAAAATAAAAGACACATTTTTAATTTTCACCAATAAATTTATTGATTTGGGTATTTTGAGTATGTTGGCTATCACGTGTGTGGTATAACATCAATTGTTCCCAAATAATGTCTCAATTTGATCTCTATCAACTTCCTCTGGTCTACCCGACCGTGGAGCACTGTCCAGCGAGAGACTTCGCAAACCACTTTTGACAAGTTAGATCAGTCACAGCACCTTCTCCATACACAGCACAAATCTTTTTTTGCATTTCTTGCATTTTTATCTTTCTTGAAAAAATAAAGCATGGCATGCTGAAACTGTGCATTTTCTTTCATCATCAATATTAAAATGGCTACACAAAAATTCGCCAATTTTGGTCTTTTTTTTTTAAATGCACACTGATATGACAGCTGTCACAATACAATCTAACAAAATTGTTTCAAATGAAGCTAAAGACAACTAAGTGCTACTAGAGCCATCTTACAGAAAAAACCAAATGAACTTTTTGGCCAACCCAGTAGTTCAAATGTATAAATCATTTCCTGAGTGATAACAACGAAGTCCTTAACATGGCCTATTCTTGCACAGTCTGGCCTGTCTAATTCCCTACTTTACCTGGTCTTTTCTCCTCTCTTTGTCTGGCACCCCTGTCCGCATTTTCTGAGCTCCAGCTGTCAGCCCCCTCAGTTCACCTGTTTCACCAGGCTCTCATCTTCCGGGCATTCGTGAATGCTGGTCCTTTTGCCTGGAAAGCTGCCTCCTCACTCTGCTTCCCCTCTTGTTCCCTTGAGAAAACACTCTCTAGAATAATCCCTGTGCTTTTCTTTTTTTGATATGTTTATTTTCTCTCTCAATATAACTTTGTGTCAAAAGGCAAACTCTAATTGATTCTTTTAAAGGGTGCATAATATCCCTTTGTGAGAATATACTCTATTATATATGCAGCATTCTTCTATTGATTAGAATTTTATATCCATATTATACTAGTCCACTAGTCACAATGTTACAATAAACATGTTTGTGCATTTAAGAAAAAATCTACTATGCACTCCTCCTTTAGAGTTAAATACTACTCTTCCTTCCACAGGAAAGCCTTCCTGGCTTCTCAGACCAGATAAGTTCTGGGTTTACTAACTTGCTAGTGCTTATTCTTCCTAAAAAAATTACCATAATTATAATTTTAGTTTTTTTTATGTAAAAGCTCAACTTCTCTAGTTCCAAGAGAACTCACACTAGGTCTCAGCAAGCGTCTGTCTTTCTGTCCATTGCTATATCTCTAGTGCCTAATAGGAACTCAATAAATATATGAAGAATGAAAGAGGGAATAAATAAAATGAATGAATTCATACAGTATTATAACTTAGAGCATCCTCCATTTAACTCTTGCAAATAATCCTTGCATAGTCTCCTATTGTCTCTTAACAACTCTTGTAGCTGACATGACCTCTTTTCCTTTTGAGAACTGAGTTCATATAGTGTTGAAAAGGATAAATGAAAGATACTATGAGCTCCAAAGATCTGACTTCTTATCCCTCAATATCAAACTTACAATATTAAAATTTATCTCTTAATCACTGCTTTAATCATTGAGTGAAATTATTCATATTGAAACACAAGCAGACACTTTTGAAGAATATCCTTTTCTGCCTTTGATGCCTTCCATATTCCAACCTAATCTGTATTTCCCAAGTTGGGATTAATCAGGAATTTAATTTAAACACCGTGAACTTCATTTAGGCAGATGTTTCCTAAGGTTCCAACTCTGCTTACAAACATAGGCAAAATAAAATCCATCATCAATATGATTATTAGGTAGAAAAAAGGAATTGAAGGAGAATGTTTAAAAAGAAAACACTCTGAAAAACATATAGGATACTACTGCTACAGACAGATTACAATGCTATTTGTTATTATGTAAATAACACAGTTTTTAATTAAACCTATTACAAAAAGCAACTGGGACATTAGAGTATCTGGAATGAGAAATGAAGAGAAAAAAAAATAGAAATCCAATGAAACAGAGATTGGAATCCAGTACCATTGCCTAAACTTACTGAGCCAGAGGTGTTGAGTCAGATGATTTGCATTCACCTCCAGGATTTGTCATGACTCCTTAGCACAGCATCTTAAATTCTCGTGTCTCCATATCCATATCCTTAAATCTCGCATAATTATAGTAATACTGACAAACCTCAAAGAGATGTTGGGTAGCTTAGAAAACCTGCAATTAGTGTACAAAATTCTGATATTACTATGGTTATCATTACTGCAGACATTGTACAGCTATTCCAAACATCAAAGCCAAGACAAGCTCTAAGATGAATTAAGATAAAACAGTATTATTCTCTAAGTGGCAGAATTCCATGCAGACAGTTCACTTTGAACGATCATGATCTAAAGAGATTACCTACTGTTTAAAAATAGCCATCCAAATTAAGTTTTTACCTGGCATAACCTATGGACTCAGAGAAAGCATTTGTCTTACATTAAGCCAATCAGACTTTCTCTTGGAACTTAGCGACAGCTTTAGCGTGTATCTGGAGTCTGTGGAGTAGCCATATGTAGTCATGTAGGTATTAAGTTAAACTGGTCTGCAAAGAGAACAATGACACAGAGGGACAGTGTAAAGTAGAGAGAAAAGATGAAACTGAGTCCTAATTGTTTTCCACTTCCTAAATCCAGATTCTGTTGTGGGCTTCAATCCAGCTCTGTCCTTGTTCTCTCAGAGATGTGCGTCCATTGTCATAAATTAGTTTCTATGCCCGCATTTATAAATACATGCTGGTTTCTGTCCCATGCTAGCATTCTAAAGAATTCTAACTAATGACCTAGTTTAGGGTTAGGTGAAGGGCTAAGAATAAACCCCCCCCTGAGAAAGTCAAATGGGACAAGTCAAGAAAGGATGAGGTCCGGGGAGGGTTTTTCCACCCCAGAGGAGGGAGTTGGTGGTCCATACTGTGCCACGATGATGTATTTGATTCAGCTACTATCTGTTGACTCTAGAGACTTAGGCTGAGTGCTGAACTAATGATGAATTACATGTTAACAATGAAACACTAGTGGGAATGGTAGCAAATAACAGCTACATGGGAGGGTGTGGTTTGCACCTTGGAATTTTCAGTTTTAGCCCAGGATATTCTTTTGTTCTGCATTCAGCTTCAAGCATATGAAGAAAAACTGGGTCAATGATTTAAAACATTTGGGGTCTAGACAAAAACTTAATCATAAATTATAGGAAATGCATTAGGTAGATTCACCAGGTACTGTGAGTGAGATAGGTGCACTGATTTAAAAAACACTGAATCCAAATATTGGGTGTATATCTATCAAACCTGACCGCCACTCCCTCATATGTCTTTAAAGCAGTCTTCAAACATTTGTTCCCATAACATAATCTCCACATTTCATTGTAAATCTCATTCCGTTGCTACATTGTCAGGGGCAAGGAGCAGGGGGTGGTCATGGTAAGAAAGGCTCCTTCCTCATCCCATTGTTATCCATCCATGCTCTTCGGCTCAGGTCAGAGAAAAATGGCGATGTTTAAGGACTGGCGACAGTCTATAATCACCTGCAGGGAGATTTCATGGTAAAATAAGGTTTAGAGAGCCACCAAACAGGCAGTGTCTTGTGGTAGTATTTTTCTTTTGTTTTGTTTGTTTGTTTGTTTGGTTGGTTGGTTGGTTGGTTGGTAAGTTTTTACAAATTGAGTCGCCCAAAATGAAATCTAAAGATGATAGTCCGGGAGGTTTCAGGGCAGCATGAAACGCTGAGGCACAGTGACCCATAATGAAAAAGAATGTGGGGAGAGTTATCCACTTGGGTCACCTTCAGATCCACATTCAAACACCACTACGTATACACAACCCCCCCCCCACACACACACACACAAAGAAGCCTTCCTCCTGCTCTCCTGGGGCTGGCCTTGAATGGCACTGCACAAGTAAAAGACTAAGACGTATTTCATCAAAGATCCCTCTCGTTTCCCCCCACCATTGTTTACCAGGTATACTTGGCCTTAATGTTATAATTTCAGTTGTCAGTGTATAAGGTGGTAAGAATCCATGCCTGAACAGACTGAAAAGAAACTAGAGAAAGAATGGGTTTCACTTAAAGAAAATTAACCTATTAAAATGTCCCTCAGTGATTTTTCCCAACTAACACTTCTTTTTTTTTTTTAAACTATAGTTTCCTGTTCCTTTTGCATCTGATGGTGGGGAGAACAGCAGTATCTCCTTATTCTACCCACGGTCACAGGGTTTTCAGCATATAACCAAGTCTTGTACATTTTACAAAAAAAAAAAAAAGGGGGGGGGAGGAAATAGGCTGCTCAAATTATCCAAATAGGGCCTGTTAGAGGTTGTCCCTGGAATCAAAATCTCAACATAAATAACATTGTTTTTCTTTTCATAATTATAAAATATTTATAAGAACAATATAACAATAAATAATATCACCAACATGGCTGTGGTTTCTGTGTCCCCCCCCCCCCATAGCTCATTCCCCTGCGAGCTCACAGAGGTAATTACTGGCGCCAGCTGGGTGTTTATTGTTCTTATATCTGTCCTGATACTTTTCCTTTACATAGGCAGCATTCCTAAATGATATAGACACATGTATTTTGTAAAGTTTAGTATAAAAAATAAGCAATTAGAGAATTTCTAAGTCATCTTTCTGCAGAGGCAGTTCATCTGAAGGGAGGGAGCCTGGAGTATTGACCCCCTTCTGCCCTAACTGTGTGGAGGAACGCTGAAGGAGGAGGGAATCAAGGCAACTTGTAGGGGGAAATAAACCATAAATAGTGTGTGTGTATGTGGTGCGGGAGGAGGGTCCTAAAATGATTGAGTTCTGGATACAAACAAGTAAAGAAATCATCAACCCAGTTCCCATTTTAAAGTTAATCTGATCTAAGTTAGGCTGTTGTCCCTTGTAACCCAGGGTCCTCATATATAAATTGGTGTCTTGAAGAGGAATGCTGTAGGCAACAATCCCCTGACCTGGGAAACTGTCTGAGTCCAGATGTCATCGTGAGCAGCAACGACCTCTGTCTCTGGCTAGAAAGTTGGAAGTATTTGATATATCCCAGAATTCATAACTCGTATCTTCCTGAGATGAAACTTTTGGAGACCTAGTAAAAAGATGAGAATGTTAGCAAATATTGGTCAATGTCTGCAGTTTCCTAAGTAAGACTCTGCAAGAATTGGGGATAAGTTTTGATTCTCAATCCAGTGATCTGCAAGCAGAAAGGGAGCATTTAGATTTGTTGATAAAATATAACACAAGAATCTGAGATGGCTGAGAGCCATAAAACTAGTGCTTTGTTGATTATAAGACAAAAAAATTATTTTCTCAATAAAAAAGTTAGAATAAGAAAAAGCAGGGAGGTGAAAAAATAAGATTGGTGCCTAGGAGTGGTTTAAGTCATAGATTCATCTTCCAAACATCTCCTTATGTTTGTACCCAGACTGACAGCGGAAGTTCTCTCTCTAGGTAGTAGGTAATACAAAGCACTACCTATTGGGATGCAGCAGGACAGGACAGAGATGGGCTTACTCTCACCACCACCAGCTTAAGGCTCAGTGGAAGCCTTTTAGCAGTGACCTCGAGAAGTCAGCTAAGTATTAAGGACAATTATTGGGAGAAACACCAGTGGGTTTAAGATTCAGTGCTCTTGATCCAAGATTGCTACTGTTGCTTATTATCCTGAGGCGATTTTGGAAATAAATTAACAAGTAGAAGAGTGGAGGTTTTAGGATATTTAATTGTCAGAGAGCCCTCAAGCCTGGAAAACAGAAATTTGTTATTGCTCACCCATCAACTCAGCACTCGGCTCATTATTACTGTATCTACAGAAAGTGGGTGGATCAAGCAATTACAGTCCTACAGAGGGAATCTCTCCATGTGCTACTTTCAGATATAGCCTAAGGAAAATGGACCCTGGGAATCCTCCTGGCCTTCAGAGCAAAAGGAGGTATATCTGTGACTGAGTATTTACTCCATGGCCAAGGAGGGGTTCCTTACTATTCCTTCCTATGGAATATGATTTCGCTAAGGCTCAGTAACAGCTATTATTTCTTTTTCTCCTCCTTTTCACAAGTAGTAGTTTATTGCAGTTCTCTTTTTTTTCCTGCCTGCCCCTATTGTAGATTGTGTTAGGGTGGTTACCTACATCATGGAAACCCATATACCCAAAGTCGATCAAGGGAGAGTACACATCACTAGATGTGTCATCTGGAGATGATATCGATTTGTTGTCTATAGAGAAGAACTGAGTATATATTTGGTGACACTTGGAATTATTATAGTATGTTAGGTGAAGACATTTAATAATTGGTTACAATGTGGATGATAGGCAGGCATGGTTGGAATATAGGAATGGACTGGACAATATTTTATCAGTAGTTCTGCCTTTGTGGAATCATTCTTTTCCCACTCATGAGGTTCCAATGCGGCTGTCAATCATAAAGCACATTCCTATCCTCCACATATATGCCAGGCCTCAGAAATAAATGCATGACACAGGCCTGACCATAGACAGAACTACATTTTTCTTAAATAGAACAATTGTTCCTATGACTAAAACAAGATCAATTACAAGAGTCTTCCTCTGGATTGTCTATTTGGATAGTGGAGGGAAAACTGGTAACATACACCATGAATCTACTACAGGTGCATATCCCCCAGACACAGTGAGAAAGTCCTTCTGAAGAACAGAATGTGAAGGTCATATACAGGTGATAGCAGTGGCAATTGAGATGCACATATTGGAAAATTGTTTGAATCTGGAATCTAGTTGAGCATGAATCTAGAATACCTTTAGGCTATCCAATTAATGATTTATCAAAATTTCCTTTTAGTTTTATTTTTTAAATTTTTATTGTATTTTTCCATTACCATTTATCGCCCTTACACACTCCTCTCTCCTGTAATCACCACACTGCTGTCCATGTCCATGAGTCCTTTCTCCTTTTTGCTTCATCCCTCCACCTGTTATGCCCCCACTGAGAGCTGTCATTCTGCTCTCCATCAATAAGTCTGTCTCTTTTGCTTGTTAGTTCAGTTGTTCATTAGATTCCACATAAGAGGGAAATCATATGGTATTTGTCTTTCTCGGACTGGTTTATTTCACTTAGCATAATGCTCTCCAGGCCCATCCATGCTGTTGCAAAGGGTAAATTTTTTGTCTTTTTTATGGCCAAGTAGTATTACATTGTGTAAATGTCCCATAGTTGTTTTATCCACTCATCTACTGATGGACACTTGGGCTGCTTCCATATCTTGGCAATTGTAAACAACACTACAATGAACATAGGGGTGCTTATGTTCTTTTGAATTAGTGTTTTGGGTTTCTTTGGATAAATTCCCAGAAGTGGAATCTCTGGATCATAAGGCAGATCCATTTTAATTTTTTGAGGTATCTTCAGACTGCTTTCCACAATGGCGGCACCAGTCCACATTCCCACCAATAGTGCAAAAGGGTTTTTCTCCACATTCTCACCACCACTTGTTATTTGTGGATTTACTGATGACAGCCATTCTGACCAGTGTGAGGTGATATCTCATTTAGGCTTTATTTTGCTTTTCTCTGATGATTAGTGACATTGAGCATCTTTTCATATGTCTATTTTAGTACTGGATGTTTGAGTTGTTTCTTCCCTAAAAATGTCCCAACATATGTTCTATGGCATACCTTTGGGTGAAGTAAGGAATTTTATGTTAGGATTCTTCCACTTATGGAATAGTTGAGTCTGTTTGTTGTTATGCATAAGTTAGTGGAATCATGGATATATCTTTAGATACATGGAAAGAAAGACAAATATGTGCTGGGAAACAAGAATAGGACGAAGCATATCTTGTTTGCAGTACTCACACTAATCCTCTTCACTCTGGAAACTGTCCCAAGCATCACAAGAGTGAGATGTATCCCACTTTAAATTGTATCCTTAATCCCAACACACTCAGGAGGAGATTACTGACCAAGTTGGACTGCTCACATTTTATATCCTGTATGGAAAAGATCTTGAGAGTCAGCTAGTTCACCAAAGCGTGGTGGCTGGAATTACAATACGTAAACTCGAGGGCTGTGGTCACACAATTCTACCCTGAAGATGGGAAGCACAGAGTGCCACTATGCCAAAATGGAAAAACTGATACATATCAGAAGAGATTAGGAAGAAAGATGGGAAGAGAATTTTGATGTTTCTCCTGGAACTAACCCATTGTCTTCTGAAGCTCAATGGTATTCCAACCCTTTATATAACTCCTCTGTCTCTGCTAATTCAATTAAGCTTCAATATGTGCTTGTCCTACTACTAGTTGGGTTTGTTTTAAAATGAAATATCTGTGTAGTTGTCATAATAATTTGATGACAATGGTAATAATGTTAGCTAACATTTATTGAACATTTTTCAGAGCTTTATAGATATCATTTAGCTTCACTGTAACCTTATTAGATAAACATTATTATGTCCCTAATTTAAATATGATGAAATAAATGTTAACATATTGTTACGTGCTTGATTGAAAAATTATTCAAGTAAAATATTACTATAAATTAAAATCAATAAATATTGAGTTTCTTCAAATAAACTATGATATTATATTAGACTTCCAATAGTAAAAGTGTATAATAACACCAGGAAGAAAGCAAATTCTTTTTTTGGTGTTGGTTATTCACTGGCACAGTATGATAGTTATTAAAAAGTAAATGATGGGGTGAAGATGGCAGACGAGTAGGTGGAAACTGAGTCCACTTGCTCTAGCCCCCAATTTGGATTCACAGCTGATCTTCCAACAAAAAAACCTGAAAAATATCAATGGAATCTTAGCTGATATGAAGTTTTGAGCCAAAGGGTACAGAAGATGCTTCACAATGGGCAGTAAGGAAATTTATAAGTTGAAGGGGAAATACTCCATTTGTGGTGCCTGTGGATGTCAAGAGATTGATCAGAAATTACAGCTTTGTGGCTCCCTCGCCTTTTAGGGCAGGGGACCCTAGTCCCAAGTCGGGAGCCTGCAGACCTGGGAAAGAAGTGACTTTGAAGGTTATGCAAGGTTGCACACAGTGAGTGGCTCATCATCCACAGCTTCAGCACCAAACGCCAACTGGGAAAGTGCCAGAGAGATAGAGAGGGACTCTATTTGCACTTGGGTTGGGTGGAGGCAGGCTGCAACCAGCTGTGCCCATGAGAGACTTCTGGCTTCTTGGAGAGGTGGTGAGGGCAGACTGGCTGTGACACAGAAAGACTGTTTACAAGAGGAGCTGAAGCACACTGGGCAGGGACCCCGTGCACAGGTGCCCTGCCAACAAAGGTACAAGCTTGAAAATGTGGTTTGCTGCCACTGAATACAGCTGGGCAGGGAGATCAGAAAATCACAAGCAAAGGGATTTCTGGGGCCCAGCCCAAAGAGACTAGCAAGCTGGGAGCTATGCAAAACAGAGTTTGGGACTGTGTCTACCGTAAGAGCAGTGGGCTGGGAATTAGACAGGCTCTAGGTGCACATGTTCTTGTTCCAACGAGGTTGAAGACGGCATTTCCCTAGCTGGAGCTAAAACTGAAGATATCTATCTCATCGCTGCCTAATGGAGCAGAGCAGAGCTGCCTAGCTGGAAACAGACCTGATCTTGAGGCTGCCTTGCCCCATGACTGCCCAACAGTTGTGCTGTATCATGATTGAGGTGTTTGCACGGAGTAAAGTTGCCTTCATCACCACATCCCAACTTGGGAATTCTTGCTGGCGTTGAACTGGTGCCAACGACCATCACTTGACGTTCACATGACATAGCGTCCGTAAGCAGCACTCTCCTATCAGACATTTAGATTGATGGTATTCCTCTATTGCCAGTGGTGTGGGATCAAGTCTCTCCTACAGTGTATATATTGTGGCTAGGATTATGAATTTGACAATATCTATTAAAATTAAAATTGTACATGTTCCTGGAGCAAATGACTCTACTTTTAGGAATTTTTCCATTACAAATAACATATATGTAAAACAGCAGCTTTGTTTATGTTTGCAGAAACACTGGGAACAACCAATACATTCATAAATTACAAACTAGGTAGATCATGATCTATGTATAAAATGAAATACTCTACAGCCATGAAAAGAACCCAAATATGCTGTCATTAAAAGCTTTTCAAGACATGGTTTGAGTAAAAATTTCAGATTGAAAAATGGTATGAGCCTATTTATTAAATAAGTGAGTGTAGATTTACATACACATAAAACATGTTCGGAGGAACATTAACCAGGTCATCAAAAAGTAATCTTCTGAAAGATTATTGGGTGGTGCATGTATATATTGGATAAGAATTTGGAAGCAGCTTTGTATTTTATACATCTTTTATTTTCCTTAACTTTAATATTACTTATATTAATTAAAAAAATCTTTAAAAAGTTTCACGTGTGAAGAAATAAACAGGTGTCACAATTTGGTATGGAAAAAGAAAGAGGTAAATACCAACCATCATGTGGTATTATGAGTCATCTTGATGTGTATTATTATTTAATCCAAAATATAAAAAAATGATATCCTACTGATACTGAGCCTTTGTTAAGTTCTCATAGACAATCTTGTGAATACTTTTGGAGAGATAATACTTGGCGCACACTGTCTTCAGTATCTAGATTTGTTTTCCCCTAATATTTTTCTTATCTGAAGATCTGGCTTTAAATTTTAAACAAATGCATACATGACTCAGACAATTTGATGTAACATGAAAAACCCGCCTTGTCCCTAGCTGAACAGAATTTACGTGGCTGCCTAAATAAAATGTCAGGAAAAAAATTAACCATGGGAAATCTCACCTATGACATGACATCCCATGATATAACTCAATATGAAGATGGGGTTTGAATCTAATATATCATTGCACCTTCTTCTGTACTTTGTGCACTTTTATATGGTTTCACTAGATATTTTTTAGAAAATCAATGAAAGGTGGATCTGTTCTTGAACTGCCTCTAAGGATGACTTGTATATGATCCAGAAGACTTTCATTTCAAAAATTCGCTACTACCATAATGTCTTGTTGTTAATGTTCTGAGGATTGCTGGAATATATTTTCTCTGCATTACTATTTATTTTCCTGTCTGTCTCCTCTATTAGACTGATGTATCTAATATCAGAGACTGTGCCATTCTAATTCACCTTTCCTTCTTCAGTGCCTAGTACAATGTGCACTTGATAAAATTGGATAAAATAAATCAATACTTTATCAGAAATAGAATTATGTCAAGGTTCCTGTGCATTCACATAGCTAAGATAGTTCAATTTAAGGAGTACAGGGCATGAGTAATTTGGCCACTTAGTATTTCTTCTTGTAGTGGTCATTTATGAATTTTTAGTCAATCTCTTTAATTCTATTGGAGATTTCAGCAGCTGTATAGCGCTCTAATTCTTAGTGAGCGCAGTATACACATAGATTATGGCATCTTTCCCATAAACATATACCTTGGTCACTGTTTTTTCCTGTTTGTTTGTTTGTTTGTGTTGCTGTTGTTTTTTATCTCTTCTCCATCCTATCTTAGGTAACCACTCCCATGGCCGTATCCTGGACCTCGCCATTACTAATAACGGCACCCTCCGAGAAAACTGAAGAAACCAGAAAAAAATGTCCCAACATTTGAGCAACCGAATATAAAAACCTAAAAATTAAACATTGCTCTAACCTTTGAATGAACTATCCTTATTCCTGCAAAAGTTCAATCCCTCCACAGGTACACTAGATTCCATCCCTTGTCACTCATCCATAGACAGGAAGTGGCTTCCCCTGTCCTGTTTCATCCTTTCCACCGATTCTCTCTACTGAACATTTTCTGTGAACATAAAATATTGTAACATGCTACAATATTCTTGTCTAAAAAATGAAAAAATTTAAAAAACGACTTCCTCATTTCTCTGCTTCTCTTTACAACAAATGTTCCAAAGAGGGTTGTCTGTACCAGGAGTTCCTAATATTTATCTTCTCATTCTTTCTAGAATTCATTCCATTGAGTCTTTCCCCCACCACTAATGAAAGCAGTTCTTGACAAACACAACTGCACATTATTCATATTGCCAAATCCAATGGTCATTTCTTGATTTGTGTTTAATTGGATCTATCAGCAGCATTTGTCACAGTTGATCACTACAACCCTCTACCCCATGACCTCAGGTTTCTAAGATGCCTCACCGGTTGCTTTTGAGTTTCTTCACTAACTCACCCTCATTTTTTGGATTTATAAACACTGGTACACCTCAGATCATCCGTTTATCTCTTCTTTATTCCTTTAGATGATCTCTGATAGGTCCATAATTTTATCTCCACCCTGGTCTTCTCCCTTGAACTGCAGAATTGTTTATTAGATGTCTTCACCATATTTCAAGTGGGATATATATTACCACTAAAACCAACATATCCAAAATAAAGTCTTGGTTAGGCCTGACCTACAAAAGTTCAACAAAAGAAAACAACCCTGCCCGACTTGTAATCTTCCCCAAATCAGTAAATTGTAATTCCATTTCTTTTTATTTCAGCAAAAAATGTGGGTGCATGCTTGATTTCCCCCTTTATATTATAATCTACATTCAATACACCAACAAATCCTGTTAGATTATGCTTTAAAACACATCCTAAATCTTACTACTTATTATTATTATTTACTCTGATCATTTCTTTCTTGGACTATTATAGAAGTCTTCAAACTTATTAACTTGTGGTCACCTTTGCTCCTATTTTTGCTAAGCTTGGCTTTTGCTGTATTTAATAGAAATATAAGTAGTGGCATGAACAAGATAGAAATTTCCAGGAGGTTCCAGGGACCAGGGGTTCTTCTATCTCATTGTCCCAGATACAAATTGAATGCTCTCACACTCTAAGATGTATGCCTCAGCCCCGCACCTGTCTGCATTTTTAGGAGCAAGAAGAGAAGAAAGAACAAAGAAAAGGTGACTCCAGCTCTTTAAGGAGTATTTCTAGGAGTCCTCACATAATGTTTCTACTCCCTATTTAATAGCAGAGAGTTTGTCACTTGGCCATGCCTAACTAAAAGAAGTGAGGAAGTAAGTGAACTTCTCATCAATGTGCTGATCTAATAATCTATTACTAGAGAATAAGAGGAAAGTAAATATTGGGGTGCAGCTAGCAGTTTCTGCCATGCTTTCTTATAGTGTGCTCTTTAGCATCTGCAGTTATTTTCACCAGCTGCTCTCCATACCCTTGCCCCGTGATGTCTCTTCTCACACAGCAATAAGAGTAAAAATTTAAAAATATATCTGATTATATAACTCTTCATTATAAAACTTTGTAATAGCATTTCTTCTCACTCAGAGTAATATCCAGTGTTTGTACAATAGCCTGCAAGGCACATACATTTCCCTCGCTGTCTCTCTGGTTTCCTTGTCATTGACTTTCACTCTTGCTCACTACTCCACATACGCATTGTCCTCTACATTTCACACATAGTCTCACTGCAGCACCTTTGCACTCACCATTTCTTCTGGTGGAATATCCTTCCCTAAATACTCATATGGCTTACTAGATGTGCCCTTAGAGTGAGGGCTTCCCCACCACTCTACATAAGAGAAATATCCCTAGGCATTTTCTAATTTCTTTCATCCTTCTTTATTTTATTTCACTTACTTATTTTTATATTAACATTGTTCTTTTTCCTCATGATTTTTATGACCTTTTCCTATTAGCATACAGTCTTTTCAAGGGTAGGAAATTCCTTATTTTTATTTACTATTCTACCCAGAAACACCAAGAATAGCATTTGGCAAACAGAGGGCCTTCAATATATAATGAAGGAGTAGTTAAGTTTATTAATTGGAATTAAAAAAGTTCATATCTATTGTAAAAAAATAATTTTTGAGCTCATTTACTTTGCTTTTCTGTATACTTTAAAAGAGTATTAATTACTTATTTAATAATAGCCTCATGGGCAAGACTAGAAGTGCTGCCACACACATGAATGTTCTCGATCATTTTGATGCTCCGGTGTGAAATATGACAATTAAACATACACCTCCCGTACACAATATCTATGAAATTTAAATAGATTTTCCTTACCAAAGAGTTCTGCTCAGGGAAGAATCATTCTCAAAGTTAATGAGCCTCCTTAGAATTACACTAAAATAGTTACAAGACTTACTAAAGACACATTTCTTATGCTGGGTAAATATTTTATGGAGCTTCATGCTATTTTAATCTCTGATGATGAAGGTGTTAAAAGAAATTTTTAATAGTTCTTCTTCCCATAATTTCATATTGCCAATATCAAAAAGGTCTATGATTTCATCTCAAAGATAGATATTTGGTTGAAAAATTTCCTGTACATATTTCCTATACATATTCTTTTTGCAGCATCTGTTCTATAAGTTACAACTAAATTGAAGCTAACTTGACAATCTAATTCAATAATCTGATTTATATTTTAATACTTTAAGTTGGTTGGTTTCCTCTTAAACCTTGGTTCTGAAGAATTTATTTTTTTAGCTGGGTTCCAAGTTAAGAACTATTTTTCTTTTGTCCCAGTCCTAAGTAGATAGTATTGCTTTGCTTCCAAGAGACTCTACATTGCTAATAAAAGCATATGAATTTTTTTTAAGATTTTATTTATTTAATTTTAGAGAGAGGAGAAGGGAGGGAGAGAAGCAGAAATGTATGGTTGCCTCTCACATGGCCCTCATTGGGGACCTGGCCCGCAACCCAGGCATATGCCCCAACTGGGAATCGAACCGGGACCTTCTGGTTCCCAGCCCGCGCTCAATCCACTGAGCTACACCAGCCAGGCTTAAAAGCACATGATTTTTTTCATTGATGAGCTACCATTTAATCTATTAGCTTACTACAGTAGATATCATTAGCCCACTTTGAAGATGGATAACCTGAAACTCATACTATCTCCTAACCAGAAACTCATATTTACATTTTCCCTTCTGTTAACTTTTTAATTACACTCTTTTTTCCACTTTTTAGTTGGTTGGTAATTATTGTTTTATTTATTTGAAGAAGCTTCTTATATATTAAGAAAATCAACTCCTGTCTGAAAGTTGCAATTGTTTTCTATTTTTATGGTGATTTCAACCATGCAGAAACTTAAAAATTTTTCACTTTCAAGTAATCAAATTCACAAATTTATCATTTCATGGCTTCTGTTTTTCCCCATGTTATACTTAAAATTTTTTTCTCATTCTGAGATTTAAAAAAAATATTCTGACACCAACTACGAGGCCTGTAATTAAAAACAAAACAAGGTGTAGAGCAATTGGAACCACTGTACATTGCCGATGCAAAGGTAAAATGGTGCAGCTGCTATAGAAAATCATATTTCACTTCTCAAAAAACTAAACAATTACCATATGATCCATAAATTCATTTCTAGTTACATACAAAAAAGAATTGAAAGCAGATTTGACCAATATCCAAGAATTATTATTTACAATAATCAAAAGGTAGAAAACACTTAAATGTCTACCAACAGATGGATGCATAAACAAAATACGGTATATACACAAAATAGAATATTATTCAACATTAAAAAAGGAATGAAATTCTGATAGATAATACAACATTGATAGACATTGAAAATATTGTGAGAAGTAAAACGAACCAGACACAAAATGACAAATATTGCATGATTCTACTTTATGTGGTACCTAGAACAGCCAAATTCATAAAGACAGAAAGTGAAATAGTGGAGCTACTGTTTAGTGGGCACAGAGTTTTCGTTTGGGATGCTAAAAAACTTTTGGAAATGGATAGTGGTGGTTTTGTAGAACAATACAAAAAAACTAAATTTCATTTAAAAATAGTTAAAATGGTAAAATTTATGTTATGTATATTTTACCACAATTAAAAATCTCTCCCATTATATCATCTAATATTTTGCAGTCTTATTGTGTAGATTTTTTTATGGGACCATTGGTCAGTTGCAAGAACCATGTCAATGTTTAATAAGTTTATAGAAAGACATTCAGTTTGTTAGTTTTATACAAGTTTGTCTAGCATTGAAATAAAATTTATTTTTTCAATGCTCAAAAATCTCATTTTAGAGACTTTTCTGAGATGTAAACAGAAGATAAGGTAAATCTGTGTTTATTAATTTTGACAGTGATTTTACTTGAAGAAGGGAAAAGGAGGAGGCTACCTCTCAGGCACACTTTTCACTAGTTATCACTAAAATGCAAACTAGATAACCATATTAAAAAATAAGTCTGAGTCAAAATTTTGTTTTAATAAGGTCTCTCCTTTAAGAAAATGTTAATTTCTTAATATCTCTGGTGTGATGTTCTTTATTACTGATATATTATAACTAGCTAAAATGAATTTTTCAAAACCCATAAGAGTATTAAAAGGTAGATTTTAATCCCATTTTTAATACGGAAGTATATTTTAAAAACTTCCAATATAATGATTATTTTTACCCCCAGAAATTTCAACCAATATTTTTATATAAAACTCAAGTTTTTCACCTTACTTTATCTTAACATTCTAGGTAGTGGTCCTGTATTTTCATAAATCACCCCAAAATACATATCTACTAACAACACTGTGTACCAATGTTTCAAGTGCAAAGTGATCAAGTGTGAGAGTGGGCAGAGAGTGATTGCTGGGGCCAGATAGTGTAAGGCCTTGAACACTCTGGCCTTATGTTTTTATCCAGTGTGATATAGGGAGCTACTAGAGAAATTAGAGCAGAGGAGTAATTTATATTAAAGGGATGTTCTGATTGTCGTGTTTGGAAGATTTTATAGGAAGATAAGGGCAGAAGCAGCTGGATCAGTTAGACAGCTCTGTTATAGTCTAAACAAGGAGTGATAGGTACTTGATCTAAGGTGGTGGCAGTGCAGGGTGAAGGTGTTGAGACATGGTTGGATTTGTTCTGAAATTAGTGTCAATCGGATTGGCTGATAGATTGGCTAGAAGACATTGTAGAGAGGAGTCAAGGATGACTGTGAAGTTTGGGAATTAGAAAACCTGTGTTTGGAAGGAGTGGGAGATTATATAGATACAATGGAACTGAATGAATAGAAACTTCAATGCCAGATGGAGTTGTTTGGACTTGCTCCGGTAAGCATTACAAAGCTACTTTAGGTTCTTGGGTGGGAGAACAACATGAGGTCAGAGGTGCTATCAGAGCACCTCGCTGTATTGTCCAGCTAGGCTGAGAGAAGGATGACAAGACAGAACTAAAAAAACAGGACTCTGCCTGTTTCTGTCTGAGGGTGGTTAGACCTGTTTCTCCTCTTTTCTCCGTTGGTAGTGGAGGCTCTCACGCCCAGTCGTTCCTAGTCTTTATCACATATGCTTTTCAGTTCCCTATGAAATCTCTCAGAGTGAGCACATACTAGAATGATTGTGGTGAGTCATACAAATACTCTAAATACAAATGCAGTGCCTGCACCTCTAATAAAAGTTTCCAGGCAACACGGCAAGCAGCTGATTGGAAACTCTCAGCCCAGACTGTCAGATTTTCCATCTTGACTCTACTACTTATTATACCTGTCCAACCTAGAACAAATTATTTAACGCCCTCATGCCTGAAGGTTCTTTTCTTTTTTTCCAATATAGGAAACGAGATTGAAAGATTATTTAACTTTTAGGGTCAAAGTGAGAATTAAATGAGTTTTATAATTTAAAGGATTTGGAATGCTTCCTAGGACATGGTAAATCGTTCAATAAATGTGAGCTAATTTTTCCCCCTTAACTTTCAAATTAAAAAAAAAATCAATGGAGGATAATCCTTAAGATATGTTCTGATAGTAATCCTGGTATGGATTGGTTGAGATGTATAGTAGGCAAAAGTGGGAATATCATTTCAAAAGAAGAATAACAGAATTTGATATCTGGCTAAAGAAAATAGAAGTGTTGAGTGACAATACCAAGTGACTAGGAAGGAGAACACTGGTGTTCTCAAAAGTAAGGAAGTTTGGAAAGAACCCTTATTTTTAAAAGGGGAAGTGGAAAATTCCTTTGGAAATGTATTTTCTTTCAATCAAAGGTTTAGATAACCATATGATACAAATTGTATTTATAATTAAAAGGATTCCAGAGTTACTTGCAACAAAGTCTTTCTCCAACTGGAATGCAGAGATTTATTGAGTGGGGGGGGGGGACAAAATCCTTGAGAGGCATTAACTGTGTTATCACTCTCAAATGAAAGTCTGTAAGAAAAGAGCTACTCTCCATTATCATAATGTTCTGCTTTCTGTTTCAAAATACCCCACCACATTTTTCTTCAAGTGAGCTTTTATTCTTATTATTATGCAGACTTACTTACAAATTCAGTGTATGTGTTCATACTGGTTGATATTAGAACTGGTTAAATACAATTACAAGATTTAATGATTGTATGTTTTCAAGTAATTATCAGCCAAAAACATTTTCACCTTTATAATAATATATTTTAAAGATAAAAAGCTTTATTTTTTAAAAAGAGAATTAAGTAATTAAGATGTATGTGTACTAAAAGACATTTGAATTTTTGAGATTAATAAGGGCATTTATAGCAAAATTATTCTATACCTACTAGTCATTTGAGAACCTTTATTTCTTATCATCTGGGGTAGGCAGAATAATGGCTCCAAATTTGTAATCTACATCCTAATCCTCAGAATCTGTCAATATGTTACTTTACATGACAAAAAAGGTATTTAGGTAGTAGATAAAATTAAAGTTGTGACCTTGAAATGGGGAGGACATCCTAGAATATTGCAGGAGGGGAAACATAATCATGAAGTTTATTTTAGGTGTAAGAAGGAGACAAAAGTGGAAAGAGCGAAGTCATGGCAATGCTAGAAAGACTGGAAAATGTACTAAGTAGACCACGAACTAAAGGAAAGCAGGACAAAGTCTCCCCTAGAGCCTCCAGGGGGAAGACAGATGGGTTGACATCTTGACTTTAGTTCACCAGGACCCATTTCTGACTCATGAGCTCCACAGCTCTACGACGATAAACTTGTGCCCTTTTAAACTACTAAGTTTGTGGTAATTTGTTACAGCAGCCATAGAAAACTAATACAATACCTAAAAGAGATATTGCAAAGGGTGTACAGAATAAAGTTTGAAAAGGAGTTTTGGACCCTCAGAAAACTCAGAAGATGAGAAGAATGAAGATCAAATGTTTAATGAGAACTTATAAAATGTATATCTTTTACCAGAAAAGTTTTAATTAGATGTTATACCCACTTCTCAAACTGGCACCTATAACATTTTCATTTTAACTCATTCTCAAATCACTATCTCTTTCTATCTCTAGAATTTTCCCAGACTTGGCACAAATATAATAGCAATGAATATCATATATAAGAACTTTAAAGAAAAATGACTTAAAATAAACTTTCTTATTACATTAGAGTGGCATTCTTTTGAAAACTCTCCAAAGCAGTCATAAAACTCTCTCTAAAACATAGCCAGGGAATTTTGACTCTATTAAGATTTATACCAGTAAGTTTTATAACCATTAAACACTGTCTCTAATTTCAAATATTACTCTCAGCACTTCATTTAACCTCATCATCTCTTATATTCCATATTCACAAAGAAATAGAGACATTTAACCAAGGAAGTGAAGTAATGATAAATTAGATAGTCTGTAAAATATGCTATATATCTAATAACATCTTTCATCTGAGTTCCCAAAGCACAGTCTATAAACTATAGTAAGTGTTATTATCTCAATTTTACATGGAGGAAAAGGCAGAAAGGATTAACTAGATCAGAAAAAGCCATAAATTACCCACTAGTGGTAGCAAACCCTCAAGGCTGTGCTTGCTGTCCTCTAATTACCAGAATTTTCATCTCTATTTTATACCACTAGGCTTTATTGATACAATCAATAATATCACAAGTCCTGAACTCATAAAAAATGTTTGAGAGAGCCTAGCCTGTGTTTTACATGATATGGAAAAGGCTTACTTATCTCTGTAATATTTCTAGGATTATTGATCTTAGTTCTAAGCATATCATAAAGAGAAAGAAGCTTTTAATATTTGTGTCATTAGTCCCTTTAGCTTTCCTAAAATGGTGGAGAAATCGCAAAGTAGACAATGCATGGGCTATTTATAGCAACTGAAACTCCTTGTAAACACTACGGTAATTAATTTAAGAGATTAAGAGACTCCTGGCCATTGCATAAAAGCTGATCCTGGGCCAAACTGCCAATGAAGCCAGTGACATATAATCTCAGGTAAACATGTGGTACACACAGTTAATAGCAAAGAAGCCAAAGTTTAATGATATATACATATACACACACACATAGTCACATATTACATATGTGTGTGTGTATATATTTAATATGGAGGAACTTTTGCAGTATCTGGCTGGGAGTAAAGGGAGAAATATAACTATATTAAACATCAGAACTAATAAGTATGAGAACTTAATAAAACTTGGCAAAAATAATTATAACATTTATTTAGTGGGGCATATATATTTTCTATTTATCCAGTGTATTGCCAATCATTTCCAAATATTTTCATGCAGGGGAATTATAAATTAGTTCATTGTCATAAGAAAGTTTTGATCCAATGTCATCTTAAATCATATATTGCTAACATGCATAACAAAAATCTCTAGGAACCTATTACAGTGAATTTCTTAAAACCAATGGTATATAAAATTCATTGTCAAACTGAATTTCTAAACTTTTCATATCATAATTTAGTTATTCATATTGATATTTTTATATGCATCAAACTCACTGGGACTTATGCTTTAAAACAAGTTTGATCTACTTATTACTTGAAAAATAATTTTAAAAAGTATTCTAAATTAATGTTAATATGGCAATATTTTTAGTGTAGTAGGTACCATTTCCTCCACCATGCCATGATAAAGTTATAAAAGTGATGTAACATTTATCTTTTTCTTATCTAATTGTTCTGGATAGGACTTCCAATAGGTCCTATCCAGGGCTGTCAAACTCATTTTCACTGGGGGCCACATCAGCCTCGCAGTTGCCTTCAAAGGGACAAATGTAATGTTAGGACTGTATAAATGTAACTACTCCTTAACAGTTAAGTGAGAGCTTGATGCTACCGCCAGGTAGAAACAAGGTGTGGGGCTGGATAAAACAAGGTGGAGGGCCGGATTCAGCCTGTGGGCCTTGTGTTTGCCACTTCTGCCATAGGATGTTGAATAAAAATGAAAAATCAGGTATTTTAAAGGAAAAGCTTTCAGTTTTTTATTGTTGAGTATGATGTCACTTGTGGGATTTTCATATGTAGCTTTTTTATAGTAAGGTAATTTCCTTATATTCCTGATTTGTTGAGTGTTTTTGTTATTAAAGGGTGTTGAACTATGCCAAATATTTCTATAAATGATTTCTATCATCTATAGAAATGATTATGTGGCTTTATCCTTCATTCTGTTAATGTACTTTATCACATCGAAAATCATGTGTTGAACCATCATTGCATATATGAATAAATGCCATTTGATTATTGTGTACGATCCTCTTTATCATGTGTGTGCAACTGGTCATTAGCAAAGTTGACAAGAATACACAATAGAAAAAGGATATCCTCTTCAAAAAATGGTGTCAGGAAAGCTGACTAGCTCATGTGAAAGAATTAAATTGGAACCCTACCCTACATACAGATATCAATTCAAAATAAACTAAAAATTTATAATACCTGAAACTGTAAAATTCCTAGGAGAAAACATGTGGAAAAAACTTCATGACATTGGCCTTGGCAATGATATATTTATATATTACCAAAAGCACAGGAATCAAAAGCAAAATTGACAAGTGGTTCTACATTGAACTAAAAAGCTGTGCACAGCAAAGAAAACAACGGAGTGAAAAAACCTTATAAAATGGGAGAAAATATTTGCATACCATATATCCAGTTCATATACAGTATATCATCTGGTACATTAATCATATAAGGAGCCAATATTCAAAATATATAAAGAACTCCTTCAATTCAATAGCCCCCCCAAAAAATAGATTAAAAAATGGCAAAGTACAATGGCATAAAAACAGACAGATAGACCAATGGAACAGAATAGAGAGCCCAGAAATAAACCCAAGTCTCTATGGGCAATTAATCTTCGACAAAGGGGGCAGAAGCATAAAATGGAATAAAAATAGCCTCTTCAACAAATGGTGTTGGGAAATCTGGATGGCTACCTGCAAAAAAATGAAACTCGAGCACCAACTTACACCAT
>PVJI01009054.1:0-67498 GCA_004026765.1 Micronycteris hirsuta
CCACCCCTCCCCTCCTCTTTGTTCCCTTCTCCTCTCCTCTTCCATTCTCCCAGGGGGCAAGCCCTCCTCCACATTAGCCCCTGAAGAGGCTTCCAGGTGGCAGAGCTCTGTCCTTCTCCGCCCTTGCCTGGGACCTTCGCTGCTGCTTCCTGGGTCTTGTGCAGCGCCCCCTTGTGAGCCTCAGCTTTCCTCACCCAGGAGGTGAACACCCTGAGTGGCTCTTAAATGGGAGACGGATGTAAAGGCTGTAAGTGGGAGGCCACTGTCATTACAGTTTTCAAAGCCAGAAGGAAGGTCCAAGGGGGGGATGGTTGAGGGGGCACCTTGGGAGTGGTTGCTTAGGAACCTGTGACCCCCCGCAGGTGGCCCTGGCTGAAACGTGAATGGAGTCAGAAGCTGCCCCAGGGCAGAGAGGTTTGAGGAGGCAGATGCCCAGTGAACTGCCAGAGGGTGCGGGGCACTTCCTTGGCCTGAGGGTGGTGCAGCGACCCTGGTGCTAGTTCACTGGGGTCGGGAGAGGAGTCTGGCGTGCTTCCTCGGCTTCCCTGCGCCCCCCAGCCCCTCCCACTGAGAGGCTGGGGTCAGGATGGTGTTTCCAGCTGGGACCTGCTATGGGCAATCAAATGTCCTCATTTGGGGGGTGCTCACACTCCCCACCTTCCACACCCAGGCCCCTCTCCCCCACAAAGAAACTGGCGAGTCCCCTGCCCCAGTTGGTAAGGCCCACACACAGGAGCCTCTGTCCTCATCCCGCCTCAGGAGGGTGGTTGAGTCCACTGCTTTCATACTTTTGGCGGAGATTTGGCAGTGAGGCCTGAGCTGGGAGCGCGCCAGCCGAGGGCTCCATCGGGAACCTCGGATTGGCGTCGGAACCCGGGTCTTCCAGGCGCAGCTTATAGAGCCGTAAGCAGGCAGACACTGGCTGCCCCCGGGGATGGGGGGACAAAAAGAAAAGGCCTGTTTAATTTAATTCTGTGTTTTTTCACTTGTTGGATAAATAACCTTCATTAAGATGGAAGGTGGGGGGATGGACAGGGAGAAGTTTGATTAACTACTAGCTGGTTTCTCATTTGTTAATTTTCTCCCAGTTCAGCAGGATTATTAAAACAAATTACAGACCCTGCTTTTTCCTCCCTGGGCTGGAGAGAGGATTGGCTCAAAGGGATTATCCTGCCCCCTCACCTTTCACTACAGTTATTTAGGAGCAACTTGGGGTTTTGGGGAGAGGCCTCCCCACCTCAAGGTCTTCGGGCAAGGCCCGTGTTCCTTGTTGGGGGTCCCTGCAGCCTCATGAAAGATTTAGACGCCTAGGAATACAGCAGGGGGTGCTGGCCAGGACACCCTCCCCCAGCAGTGCCAATAGCCTTGGTGGGCTGGTGCCCTGGGGTGAGGGACCGGCCCCCCACTGCAGCCCCCACCTGCGGTGTCCGGGGGAGCAGGACTGTGGTGAGCCTGGCAAGCTGGCTCGGAGCCTCTGGGCTGCCCTAAGCTGGGCCTTGGGCCCCTGAACCCCACCCTCCCCCAGCCCATCAGCTCTTACCCACCTCAAGCTCTGCAGAAAAACTGCCCCCTGCCAGGCATTAGTGGGGGATAGCAGGTCAGCACTGTCCTGCAGTTAGGAGTCCCGACTGCTTGACGGACAGCTGAGCAGAGTGCTGGTGTTCTAGCGGTTATGAACATTCTTTCGTGCTCCCCAAACGCACTGTGAACGCAGCCCCTTGGCAGTCCCTGCGGTACCAGCATGTACGTGTGTGTGTGTGTGTGCCGACAGGTGTGTTTACCGCCGTGAGCCACTGTGACTGTCACCTGCTTGTGTGTCCAGGAACGTCTGTGTGGCCTCAGGGAGCACCTCCGGGCGTTCGCACCTCTGTGAGCATGCGTCCCTGGGGGTGGGGGTGGGCGTCCCACGTGCCCCGAGTACATGTATGTGCTTGGGTGTGCCCACCTGTCTCAGAGCACGTGGTGTTGAAGTGTATCTGTGACTCCGGGGTACTTCTCTGTGTGTGTGTGTGCCTGGGTGTATGTGGAGTGGGTATGGTGAGCACTTGAGCGTGTTTGCATGTGAGGGCCGTGTGAGCCTTTCTGGGACGTCCCTGCGGCACACGGTGGGTGCAGGCCCTTCCATTTGGGGCGGACGGAGCCGCCTGTCCCCGCCGTGGCTGGGCAGCCCGTGTTTGTGCTTCCTCCGCCCTGGCCGCTGCCGCCGTCCGCCGTGCTCCGGGGCGAGATTGGCTGTCTGGGGCTGCCTCCTGGCCTTGGCAGCCTGAGGGTGATGGGGGAGACCTATCTCTGCTATGCTCCTTGCCGCCTGTGGAGCTCAGGATGCTGCTGGAGACTGGCCACATCCTGTGGGCTTCTGCCTCTCCGCACCCCCAGCTCCCCCGGGGGACCTTCCTGTTGTCACCCCATCTCCAGGCCTGGGCTGGGCAAAGGAGAGCGGCCAGGCAGGACAGATGGCCCTGCAGCCTGGGCCAGCGGAGCGGCAGCATCGTGACCTCTGATGCCCAGCTGTGGGGCGAGCCCGGTCTCCGGTGGCTCCATGGCTGTCGGGGCTCCAGCCCTGCAAGGCACAGCTGGGAGGCTGAGCCTGACACCGACGCGAAGGGAGATGCGTTAGATACAGTTGGGGTGAGAGGGCCTGGGTCAGGGGCCAGGGAGCGGGGCGGAGCTGCCTTAGATGTTCTGTTGTGTGGCGGCCCCTCTGAGGAGGTGACCTTTGCTCAGGGACGGAATGGTGTGAAAGAACATGCTTTGTAGGGAAAGCCAGCTAGGCAGACCAAGTGCCCAGGCTGTGAGGGAGCCCACGCTTCGGGGCTCAGGGACTGCTTAAGGAGCGCCGCGTGCCCTGTGCCGTGGCCTGGGCTGTGGCCTGTGGGAGGCGATAGGCAGAGGTCAGTGAGGTGGCAGGCGCACCCAGGGATGGGCTTTGCTCCAAAGTGGGGAGGGTTTGGGGTGAGGACGCAAGTGGCCAGACTCAGGGACCCACGTTGTAAGTGGTGGTCTGGCCTCGGCGTACCCGCCGCGTCCCTGTGTGTCACGTGTGCGCACGTGCAGACCCGGCCCACCGAGTGCAGGAGAACAGGCGTCTGCAGGGCTGTCGGCGGTAAGGGGTGTCAGGGTAGAAGGGAGTCAAGAGGCCTTGCGGGGCCTCCACTGAGGGTGCAGGCGGGGCCTCTGCGGCTCCCGAGGGCAGCCCTGGGAGTGCAGAAGCGTGTGGAAGTGACAAGGAGGGAGATTTCTGCTCAGAGCTCTGAAAAGCCCCAGGCACTTTAGCTGGCACGGGTCCCTGCATGAGTGGAGGTGCAAGGTGCCCCAGGAGGAGGCAAGCAGAGGCCAGAGCCCCTGTCAGGGATGCCATGGGGGTCCTCCCACCTACTCATCTAGAGTCTCTGGTTAAAGGCACCTTCCTCCAGGGAACGTGGGCGGGTTTGGGCAGAAATTCACTTTGCCCCGATGACAGGCGTTTGGACCCTGAGACAGATGTGGGGGGATGCTCCGGGGCCTGGGGCCGAGCTCCAGGCCTCTCCGAGGTGACCCTGCAGTGGCCGCTGTTTGCTGGTACCTAGCAAGGACCTGGCCTTGTCTGGTGTGCTGGGTGGCAAGACGCCTCTCCAGGCTCTGCTGCCACAGGCTGCCCCGTGGGACCTGCTGCCTGGGACAGAGCTTTGCCAGCCCTCAGGCTTTTATGGAGGTTCTGGGACAGGGGCTTGGGGGGTGGTGGGACAGGGTGGAAGGGGCCAGGACCCACCTGGGCTTCCTGCTCAGAAAGTGCCAGCTTAGGTCGCCAGTTGCTGGAAACTGGAAGCATTGGGCTGGGTCAGGGGCAGCCTGTGGGCACCTGCTGTCCACTCTCTCCCGGATGTGCTGCAGCTGGCGCCATGGGCTCACGCGGAGGCCAGGCAGCAGGAGAGGGTCTGTGCCTCGGGTGCCCATGGGCCCGGGTTTTAGCCACCAGCTGAGTGGCTGAGCATGGGCAACTTCTCACTAAGTCCTCGCATGTAAAACGTGGATGATAGTATCTACTTGGAAGGTCATTAGGAGTAAATTAGGTGAGGTAACAGGGAAAGCACTGTCACAGGTCGTCCGCGGCAGACCTGAGGTGAGGTCACAGGTGTTTTCCGGGAGGTGACCTCGGGATTCAGCAGTGGAGAAGTGAGAAGACGGGGGAGCTGTGTGGGTGCTTTAATGAGCAGGTTCCCTCGGGGGGTGACGGGGCCCAACCCCACTGGGACTGCAGGGGTCTGTGTAGAACAGGTCTCAATGTTGGGCAGGGACCGTCCTGTCCCCCGCCTGTCCCAACACCTGGCACATGGTGGGCAGGTGCAGTGGTTGCTGAGCTGAATCGAATGAGCATTTGGAGGTTTCGGCAGAAGGTGGCGAGAAGTAGGAGGGCCACGGCAGAGACCCTCCCCGACTCCCAGCTGCCATCCTTTTGGAGAAGCTGGGCCCTTCCTGGCAGGAGGCCACATTTCTGGGCTGAGGCTCACAGAAGCAGCCACCATGGAGCTGGAAGGGTTCAGAGGTGAGTCATTCCAACCCGTGTTCCCACAGGGAGGCGGCAGAGTGCGATGACAGGCCGGGCCCAGATGTGAGGGTTCAAATCCCGGCCTGGCCACTTATCTCTGTGCAAAGTACTTCAACTTCTCTGGACTCCAGTTCCCTTACCATAAAATAGGCTAAATGATAGTACGTGCTTCTGTGTGTGCCAGGCTTCTGCTGAGGACTGAATAAGTTAATGCATATGCAGTGCTCAGAACAGCCTGGGCTATATAGTAAGTGCTCAATAAGGTAAGCTGCTGTCGTGTGTAGTTACTGTTGTGGTTACCAGGTGGGAAACTTGGGGTGTGGGAAGGAGGAGAGTCTAGACCCTCCTTCAGGCTCTTGCAGCCCCCTTTCTCTCCTTCCCAGCACTCCCAGAGGTGTGACTGTGCATGTTGGTGCGCAGGTGCACTGAGTCCGTCCCTACCCCTGGACTCAGCTCCCTAAGGTCAGGGATTTGCCTGCTTTTTTTTTTTTTTGCTCACTGGGGCCCCCTGGTGCCTACAAGGTGCGGGGAGCACAGTGAGTGCTGAGCCAGTAATACGTTATGAATGAATGAGTGAGGGGGTGGGAGGCCCGTATCAGGCCAGCTCTTGCCAGGGGCTAGAAGCCCTCATTTTGCAAGTGGAGACGGGGCTTCCATGGCAAACGTCCTCCAGATTGGAGCGCTGGGGGCCACACCGCCCTGAGTGTACCTGCGTGTGGCCCCTTCCCGAGGACGCTGGCAGGGGCTGGGTCGGAGCAGGGGCCGCCAGTGGCCAGGGTTGGGCGGGGGCAGCCCGGAGTCGGAGAAGCCCCCGCAGGCTGGGTGCTCAGCAGCCGGCTCAGCCCCAGGGCCCCACTGGGGGCAGTGCTGGGTCAGCGGGGTGGGCAGGGAGAGGTGAACTCCAGGAGAGGCTGACCACCAGCCTGCCCTAGCTTCCACCAGGCCTGTCCATTTCCCAATTTCCTCATCTGGACCAGGCCAATGGTTTTCAAACTCTTTCTTTAAACGCAGGTGTTTTCCTAACAGAATACTGTAGAGAAACTTGTTTGTGAGAATCCGGTGAATGCAGACTGCAGCGGTGGTTCACCCATTCATTCATTGATCATTCAGGTTCATTTGTGGAGCCTGCAAAATGAGGGCTTTAGTGCCAGCTGCTGCCCTAAGTCCTGGGGCTATGGCAGTGAGCAAGGCAGACAAATGACAACAGAAAACAAAGTAACAGCCGTGTCCCTGTGGGCTCGACATTCCAGTGGGAGGCGGAGGATCAAGAGGACACATGGTTGACATGTATGGTATTGTGAGTGGTAGTAAGTGGGAACAGCCTGTGCAAAGGCCCTGAGGTGGGTCCTGCCTGGTGTGTTGGGAGGAGCAGCACGGAGGCCAGGGCAGCTGGAGCAGAGCAAGCAGGGCAGGCAGCGGGATGCGGGCTCAGGAGGCTGAGGGGGGAGGGGGGCTGGGCCTGGTGAGCCGTGGCAGGACCTTGGCTTTCACTCTGGCTGAGATGGAAGGCTTTTGAAAAGAGGAGGGACTGGATCTAACTGGGGTTTTAGCTGGGTCGCTTGGGCTGCCAGGTGCGCGGTGAACTGTGCCTGTAGCGGGGGAGGGGGTGGTGGTGGTACGTGTGGGAGGGGGAAACCAGCCTGCCGCCAGGCCCAGGGTGGCAGCAGCAGAGGAGGAGCCGTGGCCGGTTCGGTTCTGGTTCTGAGGTGGAGCCTGCAGTAACTGCTGACAGATCTGGCTGGGGGAGGAGAGGTGTCGCGGTTGTGTTCCATGTTGGTCTGGCTGGGCAGGACTCGGGCAGGATCTGGGGGTCGGGAGCTCAGTCAGCTCTGGTCCTTTGGAGTTTGAAGTGCCCATTTGCTGACCACAGGGGCAGGCAGTGGGTGGGAGCCTGAGTTCAGGGGCGTGTCATCCCGCTGTGGGTGGCCCGGGAGTGAGTGGAGAGAGAGACAGGCTGGGGACCGCGCCCTGGGGTCATCAGAGTCTGTCAGGGAAAGGAGGCAGGACCAGCCAGGAGGGGAGGAGGGTGGCCTGGGAGGAGGGCACTGGGAGAGGGGGGTTGGGCACCAAGTGCTACGGCGGGGAGGGGGTGTCAAGTGTGTAGAAGGCTGGCTGAAGGGCTTGGGGCCAGGGGCCCCCCAAAGCCACAGCCTGGCGGTCTGTCCTGGGGGTCACCTGGCCTTGCCTGCTTGACCACACCTTCCTTCTGAGCCGGTTTTGGCTTCGCCCTGCCCGGGCTCAGGCTCCTTTCCCCAGCAAAAGCCCCAGAGCTCTAGTGGGGCCTTCCTCCTGCCAGCCCGGCTGTGGACCGGCCTGGATGTGACAGAAATTACCTGGAGTGACGGTGCTATGACTTTTATTGGGTCGAGTTCAGTGATGCTAATACATCCCATTGCATTACTACAGAGCCAGGTCAGGCACACGGTGCAGGTGTTAACTTAACTTGGGAGCGCGCTAGGCAGACGGTGGTGAATTTCTTCTCAGCCTGGCCACGCCCCATCGCTGGCACCTCAGCGTGTGTGACACGGTCAGCGGGCACCGGTGTAACACAGACACCCCAGGGCACCCTCTCACTGGGGCCATCCCAGTGTTGCGGCCTGTGGGCGGGTCGGCCAGTTTGTGGACCAGGCTTTTGCATGTCACTCTCGCGGTGCCAAGGCCCCTCCCTCTGTCCTTGCCTTGTGAGTCCAGTGGGGTGGGGATCATTAAGCCCCCACTGAGCAGAATGTGGAAACTGAGGTGCAGAGAGATGAAGCAGCATGCTCACGGGGTGGGGGAGGGCCCGGCATGGACCCCTGGCTGCCTCCCGGGTGCGGGTGTGGGCCGGGCAAAGGGCAAGCCAGGGTCAGGCGGGCTTTGGGGGAGAGCGCGCAGGTGCTGGAGGCAGCTACCCCTGGATCCAAATCCCTTTTTGCCACTTGCTGTGTGATTTTTGTTTCTGTGTTTTCTTGAGCCTCAGTTTTCTCATCTGAGAAGTGAAGGTAGTAAATAGTGTTCACTTCCCAGGGTTATTGGAGAAGGGCTGAATGAGATAATCCCTGTGAAACGCTCATGAAACCCAGGCTCCTGGTCCTAGTACCACCACTAACACCTGGGCAGCCTCTTGCCTGCCAGTTATCAAGGTGCCTGGCCCTGGCCCAGCCAGTCACCCGTCCCCAGTGCCTGCCTGCCTAGCTGCATCCTCAGCTTGGCCCCCTGGGACTGCAGCCATCTGGGCTTGTCCAGCGCCTCTGGCCCCCTGGACAGGGGAGCAGCCCAGCACTGCCAGCTCTCTGACCCACGGGAGCCCCGGATGGAAAAGCCCAGCTGTACACAGACAGCGGTGTGGTGATTGCAGAGGGAAAGGGGGTGGGGGGGTGGAAGAGGGTAAAGGGGGGATGAATGGTGATGGAAGGAGACGTGACTTGGGGTGATGAACACACAATACAGTGTGCAGATGATATGTTATAGAAGCGTGCACCTGAAACCTGTATAATTTTACTGCCCAATGCCACCCCAATAAACTCAAAGAAAACAAAAGGCCTAGATTTGCCATCAGATGGGCCTGGGTGCCACTCCTGATGCCAGCGCTGGTGACGAGGGTGTTCCTCAGCGCTCTGAACCGTGCCTGCTCCTGAGTGACCTGGGCTGGGGCTCCTGCCCCGGGGCTGGGGCAGCAGCGCAGGAGCCTGGGCTCGCTGACCACTCTGCCAGGTGTGTGGACAGAGGGGCAGTGGTGGTTCGCTCCCCTCTTTCCGAGCCCCTGTGACATCCACTCCCCATGTGAGCCCCGCAGTGGGGTGGACGCGGCCCAGTCTCACCGCCTGTGCCCGCTCGGCCGATGAGGAGACGGGGGCCCACGGTCACAGAGCCAGGCAGCGGCAGAGGGTGCGGCGACCTGTCTCGCCTCCGAAACTGGGGCTTTGAGCCCTTCCTGGAAGAGGGGCACAGCGCTGTGGTCCCCTGGGGCACCCCCAGTCCCTGCCCTCCTCCACAGGCCTCCGGCCTCCCCTATGTATCATCCTCGACAACGTTATGGAGTCAGCATGTAAAACCTACAGAAATGAGTATAATTTATTGATCTACATTTTGCTGATGAAATAGGACAAGTGCTGATTTGAGGATTTCACTTGCTCTCAGCGGCGTCTCATCTGCGGTCATTTCTCTGAGTGCGGCGGAGCCCTGCTTTGCCAGCCCGCCCAGGCTCTTCGCGCCGCAGCCCCCTTCTCCCGCCTATCGGCCAGCCCCCCCTTTGTTCTGGGGCTCCTAAGAAAACATCATGCTTAAAAGGATGAGACAAGGGACTGAATAAAGTGCTTTCTGGGGAAATATTCGTTCAAATATTTGTTGCCTGTGTCTGGCTGGTTCTTTCCAGGAATACGTAATTCAGAGCAGGCCCGGAAATTAGTCCAAGTGTCCGCTTGCTCTCCCGATCAGTGGCTGGGCAGGCCTGGGGAGGCGAGGGATGCTGGAGGGATCCCTCACCTCCAGCCTTGGGGAGAGAGGAAGGAGACATGAGAGCATCTTCCGTGTGCCCGGTGCCGCCGTGGGGTGGCCTGCTTACTGCAGAGCGATGCCTGTGGCTGCCCTGGGGGGAGCGTCAGGCCCAATGGGAACTGGAACTTGGTCACTGACAGCTCTGTGGCCTCAGCAGGGTCCCAGGGCTCTGCGCCTCGCGCACTTTGGTGCTCATGGCACTGCTGGGCTTGTCCTCAAGCTGGCTCTGTGGGAGGACGGAAGTGGCCCCTTTGTTTATGGCGCGCCCGCCCTGTGCCAAGTGCTGTGCCAGGCGTCCAAGGACACAGTGGTGAGAAGATGGTCCCTGGATGCGTGGAGCTGGTGCTTTAGGGAGAGGGCTGACGAAGGAATAAGGGAGTAAATACAGAGTGCGTTAGACAGCGAGGGCTGTGCGTGGGGTCAGAGCCGTGGTGGGGTGGGCGCGGGGGAGGGGCAGGGCTGCTGGCAAGTCGGGTGGTCAGGAGGGCCCTCCTGAGAAGGCGGCACCGGAGCAGTCTCGAAGGGAGGGAAGTGAGGGAGCACATGCGTGTCTGGGCCGGGGAGCGTTGAGGTACAGGGAGTGGCCGGGGCAAGGCCCTGAGGCAGAGCGTGCCTGGCACGTTCACTGCACAGGCAGGAGGCCGGTGTGGCGGGGGCCACCACAGCGAGGCCAAGACGGGAGCGGCTGCAGATGAGGTTGGAGGTAATGTGTGCAAAAATGTCTGGTAAAATGCCAGGTGTTGCTGTTAATTTTGATAGCTCACCCTACACTGAGCTGAAAAGGGCATTTTATTAGCACCTGGCCGGGCTCCCAAAGAAAGGCTGGCGTGTGAGTTTTGCTGGAAGAGGGGAGGCCTGTTCTCTTTCTGTCTCCTGCCCACCAAAGTGCCCAGTCCTCTGGCTGCAGGGCGGCATGAGCTCTTCCGCAGCTGTTTCCCCATTGCGGCTTCGGGGGAGAAAAGGGGCCACTTGTGACTCTGGGGCCGTGCTGTGGGGTGGGGCGGGTGCGGGCCTGGCGAGGAGACCTGGCCTGGCCAGCGGGGCGCTGCTGACCACGGCGGTGCCCGTGGCTGTGGGGAGAGGCGTCGGTGGCTGTGAGCCCCACTCCAGCAGCCGTGGGTGGAGTTGGTGATCCTAATTAAAAGCTCGGGTCCAAAAGGCTTGATGAGAGAATGTCTAATTAAATCAATTTCATCTCGTCTGGGAGACAGAGGTTTGCATATGATCTTTGGTGTTGGAGACAGATGGGCCACTTCAGCCCTCGGCGTGACAACCAGGAGCAGAGGCGGGCTGAGCGGAGGGGCAGTGGGGCTGGCCACCCCTGCCGCCGCACCGCCACCCTGAGGACCCTGCCCCACGGGAGATGCAGGCGACCCTTCTTGTCACTGAGGGCTGCCGCTCTCACCCTCAGAGTCTGCGTGTGTGCATGTGCGCACACACCTGTGTGGCTCACTTGTGTAAGGGAGGCAGGTTTTCCATGGCAGTCAGTGGCATGGGCTGTGGGCTAGTTCTTCTGCGTTCACGTGCTGGCTCAGCCACGCGCTGGCCGTGTGACCTTGGACAAATGACTTCACCTCTCTGTCCCTCGGTTTTGGGACAACGGGGAGAGTGAGAGGGCCTGCTTTATATGGCGACTGTCAGGTGGAAGGTGTTAAGGCACATGAAACCACTTAGGTCAGTTCTTGGCGCATAGTGAGCACTCAAGGGTGAGTGCTCACAGTGCTAATGCACTGTGTGTGTGTGTGTGTGTGTGTGTGTGTGTGTCTGTTTGGATGAATTTAATTCGATTTGGCCCTACCAGCCTCAGGTGAGTGTCAGCCTGACGCATCCAGGCGTGTGAGGCGGAGACAGGAGCCACCCAGGCTTTCCTGGAGCAAGAGCACTGTGCCACCGCGTCGGCCGCGTCGGCGAGGTGACGCTGCAGGAACAAGCCACCCCCGTCAGTGGTTTGAAGTGCGCATGTGCAGTGTCTGCTGTGGTGCGCGGCTGGGCGCTCCGCCCCGTCCGCTCAGGGACCGGGCTGGTCGGAAACCTGGCTGCTCACGGTCGCAGAGGGAACATGCGCCCGGTAGGGGCTCACAGCTGCAATGAAAGGTTCTGGCCTCGAAGTGATAGTCTTTCCTGTTCCCATCTCATTGGCCAGAACATGTCACATGGCCCCAGTCGGGAGCAGGGAGTCGAATTTCTCCGTGTGCCGGAGAGCAGAGAGCCGAGCTGTCTAAGGGCCAGCACCCACTGTCGGTTCTGCACATACTCGATCGTATTGGTTCTTTTGCTAGAGTGTGGGCTCCCTGAGGGCAGGGGTTTGTCTTTGTATACTCACCCCAGTGCTGAAGATTGCATAAGGCACCTAGTAGGTGCTCAGTAAACCATCACAAGTGAGTGGATTCGGGAGGGAATCGGCAGTCTCTGAGGAGTGTGGGGGGAGGAAGGCTGCTGCCGTGGGAGCAGCGGAGGCGACGGGACCGCATGGGCCTTGTGGGCAACTCTACTGTCTGTTGAGAACTTTTGCGCCTCAAAGACTCTCACGTCCACCTCCCAGTTACAATGGAAAAATGCTGCAGGCCACAGGGTGACAGCAAGGAGCCTGTGCGACCAGCAAAGGAGGGCCAGGGTCGCCCATTCCCCGGGCCTGGGGAGGGGCCGAGCTGGGGAGGCTGAGTGCCTGGGGCGGGAGGTCAGTCAGGCTAGCTGGGGCCAGGCTGGCAGTCGATGACACTGGGGCACAGGTCTGCCCGCCCAGGGCCAGACCCCTAAGTGACAGGGCGCTCGGCTGGGAGTTGGTGGCCACTCTGTGTCTGCAGAGCAGAGTAACGAGATCCGATTAATGAGGGCATCCTGAAGTGCGTAGCCCGGGCCAGCTTGATCCGAATTCCCAGAGGGTCTGTGGGAAAGTGGCCAGCAGCCCCCAAATGGCTCAGCGGGCGTGGGGGAAGGCCCGCAGCATGCGGCCCTGGAGGAGGCAGTGGGGCGGGTGGCACACTGTTCTCTCTGGGCCCTATCCTAGTCCTTCCAAAGGCCGCCCAGACCCCAGCCCCATCCCCTGCCCAGGGCGCCCCTGCTACTACTTTCCAAGCTTTGGAATTCCCTTCTCTGCTCTTCGATAATTGTGGGGGCACTGCCATGGCTGTGGGTGTCTGAGGCTTCCTTGGGACTGTCCTAAACTGTGGGACACTCTTGCCGTCTGCTCTTGAACCTGTCACAGCAGGCTTGGTCAGGGCCGACTCCCTCCTTGGTGCTGGGCAGCTGGACTCTGCCTGCAGCTCCCCTGTAAGGCCCCAGGAATCCCTGGTTGCCCCAAACCCAGCCCTTCAGCCTGGAGGTGTTCCGCTTTTAGGACCTCCTTTTTCAGTCCCCACCCCCAGGCCAGTTCTCTGAAGGTGGGTTACTTACATCATGTTCTTGGTACCTGGCGGACAAGAGGGTGTGTGCCCAGTTCTCAGTGAGACACCGCTCCCCCCGCCCCGCTGACTGGCCACACACACATCTTGCCCCTCTGGGCACTGGCACTGAGTCTCGCAGCAAAGGCCCCTGCATGGCCTGGGTGGGCCAGAGGCGTGAGGGGCAGGGGACGGTGCTCCGCAGCTCTGACCGTGCAGGCCGGGCCTTTAGAAGCTGGCTTCTCTCTAACCCACACAGCTTTCACATACATCAAAGCCTTCCTTTAAAAAAAAAAAGATTTGCCCTGGCTGGTGTAGCTCAGTGGATTGAGCGCGGGCTGGGAACCAAGCGGTCCCGGTTCGATTCCCAGTCAGGGCACATGCCTGGGTTGTGGGCCAGGTCCCCGTGAGGGCCATGTGAGAGGCAACCATACATTGCTGTTTCTCTCCCTCTCTTTCTCCCTCCCTTCCCCTCTCTCTAAAAAATAAAAAAAAATAAAAAAAAAGATTTTATTTGTTTTTACAGAGGAGAAGGGAGAGAGAAAGGGAGAGAAACATCAATGTGTGGCTGCCTTTCATGCGCCCCCTGCTGGGGACCTGGCCCACAACCCTGGCACGTGCCCTGACTGGGAATCGAACTGGTGACATTTTGGTTCACAGGCCAGCACTGAATCCACCGAGCTACACCAGCCAGGGCAGCCTGGCTGCCGTTTATCTGTGAAGAAAACAGCCAATGCTGAGAGCCTGGCAGGCAGCCCAGGGACCCGTGCAGGGTCCCTGCGCCCTGGGTGAGGGGACACAGGAAGGCAGGGGGGGTCCTGAGGTCTGTGTGAGCCCTGGCTTGGGCTGGGCTCTCAGCGGAGGTGGCCACAGGATCCCAGCCTCGCTCCGGCTGCGTGGCCTGGCTGTGGGTAGAACAGAAGGAGCAGCGTCAGTCGGGTCGGTGAGCAGGCCCTGAAGCCCAGACTGGGTGGTGAACCGGGAGGCGGAGCAGCCCTTGTGCCTTGTTTCTGGCGTCTCTGGGCTCCGATACTCAGAGAGCATTTCCGTCTTTCTGAGCCTCGCTTTCCTCGGTCTAAAATGGGCCCCAGGGCCAAAGCCTTGCCTCCCTCTGGATAATCATCTCTAGCCATTGCTGAGGGCCGTGCTCTGAGTGCTGCGCGTGCTCACTGCCGCGGTGCTCGCTGTTGTTTCTGCGGCTCCTTTAGTGGGGCGGGGCCTGAGGCCCAGAGAGGCCTCTTGTTCCTCTAAGGTCGCACAGGATGGCAAAGCAGGCCGCACAGCCCTGGGAAGGCTGGCCCGGAGTGTGCTGGACGCTTACGTGCTGTGCCAGCATTGGGGGGAAGGGAAGGGAAGAGGAGGTGCTTTCAAACACTGACGCTCACAACCAGTGGCTTGGGGCTTCTGTCCGGTGGTCCTGGGGTATCTGTCCCTGGTGAAGGCTATCGACATCCAGCCACTTGGCTTGGGGCGCCCCGGCCTTGTGCAGGTCGGTGGGGGGCTTCCCTCCGAGTGTTCTGAAAAGCTGTGAACAAAGCGCTGGTCTTGGGATACTGCGCCCTAAGTGGGCTCTGAGACGCGGGGCAGGCCAGCTACCTCCCAGCCGCCCTCTCCTGTTTGGATGGCGTGGGGCACGGGCTGGCTGCCCTCGGGGCCGCAGACTCCGCTAGCCTGGAGCCTGGGATCGAGCCCGAGCTGTGGGCATTGCGGGCACGGCAGCGTCACCACACCTGGCTGGGTGTGTCAGCACAGCAGCCCAGAGAGAGTCAGGCCCGGAACACATGTGCGTGGACACAGCGCACATACACACTTGCACATGTGTGCACATGCACACCGGCCTTTGCACTGGCTGCTCCCTTTGCATGAACTCCCCTCCCTCCGATACCCATGTGGCTTCCTCCTTTGTCTCCTGGGGTCGTGACTTAGAAGGCACCTTGTCGGAGGGGGTGTCCCTGGCCTCCTGTCTGGCAGCACCCTGCTCCTCCCCTTCCTTCTTTTCCCTCCTGGGCCCTCCTCACCAGCAGCAGCTCTGTGTCACCTGCCCGCTGCCGCCTCTGTCTAGACTGGGTGCCCTACGAGGGCAGTGGTCACTGGTCACCCCAGGACTCGGCACG
Organism: Micronycteris hirsuta; assembly: GCA_004026765.1. Classification (NCBI taxonomy): domain Eukaryota; kingdom Metazoa; phylum Chordata; class Mammalia; order Chiroptera; family Phyllostomidae; genus Micronycteris; species Micronycteris hirsuta. The sequence goes on from PVJI01009054.1 coordinate 14,496, forward strand.
ACACCTGGCAGGCGGGCGTGCTCGGTGACTTGTTGGGAGGAGTAAATGAGTGAGTGTGGTACGTACTCGTGTGCCCGGGGTGCATGCCCCATGCTGCACGCACACACAGGTGCACTTGGCATTCACCTTCACTGTTGCTCAGGCCTGGAAGCAGCCTTTGTCTTTCCACACATGGCATGAACCTGCTTGTCTCTGAAGAAGCAGGAGCCCGGGGTTTATTCCCGGGCGCCCTCCCCCTTCAGTCTCTCAGCCCTTCCGTAAGTGAGGCTCCCCTGGGGCCAGCTGCAGACACACTGTGTGTCACTCCGGGGGTTCCGCCTGCCCCTCCCCAGGGCATCCCCCACAGTACAGTAGGGGTCACTAATTTTGGGACTGGGATGAATCCAGTTCCCTTCCTCTGCTCCCCACAAACCCCACGTGGCCTCGCCCACACAGTGGGGTCCCTTAGAAGGCCTGTTGAGTTGACAAGTGAGCCAAGCGTCCCAGCACCTGAGGGGATGTGCCTGGTGCAGCCCGACTCCATGCTGTGGGAGGTCTGAGCAGATTCTGTGGAGGATGAGGGCGGAGGGAGGGCTGCCTGGCAGAGGCGACTTTTCAGCTGGGGTTTGCCTCACGGGGAAGATTGGATGTGAGGAGATGAGGTCATGGGCTCTGTGGACAGGGAGGGAAGAGAAAAAGACGGACAGACGGACCCTGTGGTGGGCCGAGTGCTGCCGGAACCTGGGTTCCTGCTGCTCTTGCCCGCTGAGGGTGTGGCAGGAGGTGCCGTGTCCCCAGCACCTGGAACAGCGCCTGGCACACAGTAGGTGCTCAAAGTGTGGTGACAGCGGGAGGCGGGGAGGGAGGAGCTGGCGGTGGGGCGCATGGCCGCCCCTCCCTCCCTGTCACTGCTGCTGTGAGAGGAGAGACCGTCCCTGAGGAGAATGTTAATCCAGACCCCCTCCACCCCCGCTGCTGCTGGCTGTGGGGACAGTGAGGGTTGAGGGGACATCAGAGCCCCACTCAGGCCAGGCTGTCACGGTCACCCTGCCATGGTGTCCCTGGGCAGTTCCTGGCTCTCTCCGACCTCACGCCAGGCTGGGGTGGGGGGACGTGTCTCGGAGGGGGAGGTGTCAGCAGGGGAGGAGGTGTGCCCAGCAAGCACAGCAGACCCTGTGACTGCAGGGACAGAGCCAGGGCTGGAGGCGGGAGGGGTGGGCGCAGGGGAGAGTCCTGGGGTAAAAGAGAGTCAGGGGCAAGGGGAGAGGCTGCCCAGAGGAAGATGGGACAGTAGCTCCCACAGGAGTGCTTGCTGGCTGCGGGCTGTCCCCGAGGGCTTCTCATGCGTGTGGCCTTCACAGCCGCAGAGACGGGGATCGTAAGGATTCCCGTTGGCAGCTGAGGAAAGGGAGGCCCAGAAAGGTGAAGTGACCTGCCCAGGGTTTACCAGCTGGTGGGTGGCCGAGTTGTTCAGCTCTAAGTCTCTGCCTGAAACCAGCCCCCGGGGAACTCGGGAGGGCCAGAGCTGAGAGAGCTGGCAGAGGGGACACATAAAAGGGTGCTGGGGTCCCCGGGCCCTCCTGCCCTTTGGGGGAGTGGGGTAAGGAGGGGAGGGGACAGGTGTGGATCTGACGCTGCTGGCAGGCTGGGCTCCCCGGGGAGGGCTCTGTGTCCTGACAGCTGGACGGTGTCGGTCCGTCTGCTGTCCCCGCTGGGCTGAGTGCCTGAGTGGGAGTGGGGCCGGGACGTTCTGCCACCAGCCCTGACACCTCCTGGGCCTCCTGCCCTCGTCAGTGTGTGTGATGCCCTTTTGATTCGGGCTGTGCTGGGAGAGAACGTTGGAAGTAGGAGCCGATCTTCTGATTCGCAGGAGAGTGGGTTCCGGGTGTGTGATCAGGGCCGGGCGGGAGGTGAGCTGCCAAACAGAGACAGACCTGCTGTCTCCGCCCGTTGGAAGGCTGCCTTGCAGTCCAGCCGCAGCCTCCGCCAGCTTCTCCTGCCCCGGCTCCAGCCTCAGGGACTTCTGTCCAGAGCAATGAGTTGGAGGTGGCATTAGTTTTCTTCTGTTTTAGTGACGAGTTAAAAAATAAGGACATTTCAGACACGTGCAAAAGTATAGCAAATGGCACTGAGCGCCCCCACGCGCACCGCTCCCAGGCGTCCGCTCGGGACAGGGCCGCTGCTTCGTCCACGCTCTCCCAGTTCCTTTGAGGGGCACCCTGACCTCATCGGGTCGCTTTGTCCTCACTGTTTCGGTGCATGTCTCTAAGGCATGGTCTCAGCGGGCACCGTGTTGTCCCCGGGGGTATGTGACAATGTCTAGAGACATTTCTGGTTGTCACAGCTGGGGCGGGTGTGTGCCGTGGTACTGGGTGGGTAGGGGATGGGGATGCTGCTAACACCCCTACAGCGCACATGACGGCCCTCCAACAGAGACCGGTCTCCCCGAAGGACATGTTAACAGTGCCGAGGCTAAGGAACCCTGCTCTGAGACACAGGGACTCTCAAAACCCAACTAATTGCAACTATAATGTCGTTATCAGACCTCAAAAATAGTAATACTTTTTAAATGAACCATCAACTAGCCAATCAGAGCGTGCATTTTAGAAGGTGCAATTTCAGGCAGGAAAGGAGACGCAGATGCTCACCGAGATTCAAATGTTGTTTGTGTTCTAAGTAGGAGCTGTATTTGTATGGAGCTACACCCCAAAGGTGCAGAAGGCACAAGGTGAAAGGCCCCTGCCCAACCTGCCCAGCCCCTGGTCCTGAGTGTGCAGCGGAGTGTGCACCGCCCCTCACGCAATAAGCAGGCCTGCACCCTGCTTCCATCATGTTGCATTTACTGTGCCCCAGAGAGCAGTCCAGAGCAGCCGTGGAAGGCTGTGCGTGGAAGGCAGCACATGGAAGGCCGTGCATGGAAGGCAGTGAGTGGAAGGCCGCGCGTGGAAGGCCGTGGGTGGAAGGCCGTGCGTGGAAGGCAGTGTGTAGAAGGCCGTGCGTGGAAGGCGGCAGGGTATTCCTTGCCTGGCCAGAGCTTCGTCCACCAGGCTGTTTCCAAAGTGTCGCTGTTGCGGAGGGCGCTACAGTGAGTGACAGAGAACAGTGGCCCCTAACCTTTTTGGCACCAGGGACCGGTTCGCTTGCTCACTTGCCTGCTGCTCACCTCCTGCTGTGTGGCCCTGTCCGCAGCCTGGGGGTCAGGGACCCCTGATGTAGAGCCTACCGTTCTGCGAAGACCACAGAACTGCAAGGAGGGGATCATCGCTCAGAAGGTCCGGAGCACCAGTCATCCATTTGCCCGTCCCCCAGCCTCACTGGGAGCCTCCCAGGGACTTGGTCCCTCCCCAGTGAGGGGCCTGCCAGGGCATTGCAGGGGCTGAGCGGTGCCATGCCTTTTCGTAAGACGGGTCCTCAGTGGGAGGTGCGCCCCGACTCTCCTTGGGGATAGGGCACAGGCATAGGCTAGGTGGGCAACCACTGTCCAGGGGGCACCCCAATTCTTTTGCCCCCAGAATGTTTTCCCGCCCTCAGTTTTCACAGGGACTGAAGCTCTGTCCATGAGGTTTTTGGTTTTATTTTTGGCCAGGATGGAATCTTACTGATTCCTTAGGGACATCAGCCTGGATCGGTATGCTGACCCCTGCACCCTGTCACCCTGGTCAGCTGAGGGCATGGCAGGGGCACGCAGGAAGGGCACGTGTTGGTGTCCGTGGAGGCGGGAATGCGAGCATGGGGCACTGAGCGTCCCTGGGGAGCCTGGGGCGGCAGCAGGCCTGTGTGGAGCACACCGGGGAAGCACATGTGGGCCGGGGAGGATGGAAGGTACGGGAGGGTGCACTGCCCCTTCCGCGTCCTTTGGGGATGGTGATGTCAACCACTGGAGGAAGGGGAGTTTGAGGGGTCTCACCTTTTCCCACGGGTGGGCAGGCGGGGGTGGTGGCCTAGAAGGTGCTCCGTGGCGGGGCAGTGGGGGCTGGGGCAGCAGGTCTGGAGTCTGCTCTTGAGAGGCTGCAGGCCGGGTGGGCCCCTCCCCTCTGGGTCCTGGGTCTCAGGCTGTGAAGAGAGGGACTTCCCAGAGGCCCCGCCCACAATGGCCTCCTTGGGAGGGTGGGGCTGGGGGGCGCTGGAGCCCGGGCTCTGCCTCCTCTGGCTCAGCAGCAGGAAGGAGCCTGAGCCCAGGGGGAATTGTGGGGACAGGGTCTGCTGGGTGGTGACCTAGGGGCTACCTGGCCCAGAGGTCCCTGGGGTGTGTATACACACGTGTGTATGTGTGCATGTGTGCGAGGCTCCCGATGGCTTTGTGGTGTGTACGTGTGTGCCGTTGGGGGACCACCAGCCACCTGACCCAGATGAGGCTAGCTGGGAGATTGTCTGGGGGCCGGCGAGGCCGCCATGACAGTCACTTCTCACTCTGACGCAGCCTCACTTCTCCGGGGTGTGGGGGAGGCCAGGGGCACCGCATCCGGGAGAGCTGCCCGGAGGTGGGAGGCATTGGGACCCTGGGCGGAGCCAGGGGTAGGGCTGGCCAAGCACCTGCCCAGCCTCTCTCTGGGCCTTGGTTTCCTCTATGTCCCAGGGCCTTCCCAGGATCAGAGGAAGCCGTGCCCCTGGGGAGGGCCGTGGGACAGGAGGAAGGTCGGCGTGTAGGGGTGTGAGTGGTGCTGGCTGGGCAGGGTGGGGCTGCCACCCCCCCCATTAGTGGCCCCTCTCACCCCCAGATCCCCCAGATCAGCTACGCCTCCACAGCCCCCGACCTGAGTGACAACAGCCGCTACGACTTCTTCTCCCGCGTGGTGCCCTCGGACACGTACCAGGCCCAGGCCATGGTGGACATCGTCCGCGCCCTCAAGTGGAACTACGTGTCCACGCTGGCCTCGGAGGGCAGCTACGGCGAGAGCGGCGTGGAGGCCTTCATCCAGAAGTCCCGAGAGGACGGTGAGTCAGGTGCCCGTCCGCGGGGTCCTGCTCGGGGACGGGGGGACGTCACAGACGGTGGCGAGCACGGCCCGAGAGCCTTTCTCCGGGTCCCGCTGTGGGCCCTGCCTGCCCTGGGCCATGCCTCCTGTGGGCCTCGGTCCCCCCTCGGAGCACTGGGGACTGGCCCGCCGCCTTGCCAGGAAGCTGGGCAACTCCTGGGGACGGGGGCTGGATGCGAAGGACTGCTGCAGGTGAGGCAGATGTGGGGCGACTCAGTATTTCTGCTGTGGGAGCTGGTGGGACAGCCGCTGTTCTCAGGTGGAGAGGAGGGGACGGGGTGGGGATGGAGGTGGCTTTATCTGAGGGAGGGGTCCTCAGGGGGCCAGCTAGCAGGTTCTTGGAGCAAGGGTTGTTGGAAGGGTCAGGAATTTGGGGTCCCTAAGACTGAGCAGTCTGGTGGAGGTGAGAGTCACATCTCGCTTCCGTCTTGGCTAGTGCTTCAGTGCAGTAGGTGCCCCGTGGGTGGGGTTTGAGGACTGTGGAAAAGTGGTGTGCTTCCTCAGGCTCCTCCCACTTCCACAGGCTTCCTTTCTGGGGTTAAGCTCACTGCTTTCCCTTAATTTCCCAGAAGCTCCAGTGATAAAGCTCTTGGTATTAGCAAGTGATAAGAGGCAAACAACAGGGTTTAACACCTTGTCAGGCTGAAACCCGGGCCTCTGAGTGGGTCTCTTCCAGTGGCCCAGCTGAGGGAGGAGCTCAGGGCTGCGGTAGGCCCTGGGTGGGGGGCTCCACCTGGGTTGGGTGAGCCCTGCCTAGAGGGGTGGCTGGTTGAGGGCCCTGGGGCTGAGGGATGGAGCCTGTCTGCATGGGGGGTGGGGGGAGTGGGAGGCCCTTTCTCCCCCTGGCCACCCACCTGCTGGCAGAGAGGCCCCTGCCCCTCTCCCGAGGCCTTTTCTCTAACCAGCTCCTGGGGCACGCTTGGCCTGGGGGTGGCATCTGTGTGTTTACACACATATCACCTTGGACTTTAATTGCTTTTTCTAAGGGCCAGTGTCCAGAGGCTGGTGTTGGTGACACGCTGCGGGCATAATCCCGCTATAAACCCTGGATAAGCCCCTTTAATTGTACAGCCCCAGCCGCCTGGGTCCTTGTGACCTGGTGGAGAGGGTGGCGGGCAGAAGCGGGGCGGCGGCTGACTGATGGCCGCGGCTCCGGGCCGCTGCCCGCTCCAGCAGCCGGGCCTGCGGAGGAGCGAAGGGCTGGGCTGGCCCCACTCCCACCTCCAGCCAGATGGGGGCAGCTCCCCGAGACCCCTGGTGACGGTGTCACACCCTGGTGTGGCGCCAAAGCCCCTCCCTCTGGCTGTGTGCATGTCCTTTCCTCCTTGCCTCAGACTCTGGGCTGGCCCATGCCCCCTCCAGGTAAGCCCACTGCCTTTCTGTTCAAGGTGCAACCTCTGCAGGATTTGGTGACAAAGGTGCCGGATGGGGCCAGGGACAGAAAGTTCAGCATCTTAGCGTTCAGTCCCTGCACTAAGGGACTTACAGCGCCCCCAGTACTTTCTAGTCCTCCGCATGTGCCCAGAAATAGAGTACCTGTCTCAGCCGTTGTCCCGGATATTCCTCTCTGTCCTGCGAGGCAGATCCCCCCATTTTACAGGGAGGACCTGAGGCACAGAGAAGCCAAATAGTAACTGACAGCAGGTCACAAGAGCACATTATTGGTAGAGAAGGGATTTGAACCCTGGCAGTCTGGCTCCAGGACTAGGGGTCCTAATTGCTTTTGTATTCTTGCGACTCTAGCTTCTGTTGTTTCCTGCCGACTGATGGAGACCCGCGTGGACCGGCCCTGTGCAAAGCACACGCCCGCACGCGCACGGTATTAAGAGCTGGGGAGGCCTGAGATATGTGTGAGGTCTGGGTGCTGCATTTTATCTGAAACTAATTTTTCACAAGCACCTAAATCAGGCATTGGGTTAGAAAATGAATATGATTTACTTTCCTCAGATTTTTAAGGACTTAGAGAAAAGTAAGAGAACTAGCCACTGTCCCAGCGCCGCCAGCTCCAGGGCACGCCGGTCCTGGCACCGGCGCCCCACGGCGCCCTGCCTCCTGCTCTCCACCCCTTGCTGAGGGCCGGGCCTCCCACCTGGCCGCGCTTCCCGGGTCTCCAGATCCTTCTGCTGGAGCCCTGCCTGCTAAATGAAGTTTGATCTGGGGGGACTGTCGGTAGGTGGGTGAAAAGAAAAGGAGAGAGAAAGCCGTGCTCCAGCTGGCCAAATAGAGATCAGAATCGAACGGTCAGTAGAAAGGGCCGCTGTACCGTGCAGCCTAATCCCTGTGAAAGATTGAAGGTGTCTTTGGCCGTATGTTGTATTGATCTGTCCTTTGAAGTACAAACCGGTGAGCTGCTCAGAGGAGCGCCGGGCAGTGGGGGCGGGGGCGGGGGAGGGGCGCACGTCAGAGCTGGGGTGAGAGCTTGGCCAGGCACGGCCTGGGCGCCTCCTGTGTGGTGGGGTCTGGGACCTACAGGGAGCAGAATCGTGCCCATGTTATAGATGGGGAAACGGAGGCCAGAGAGGGTAGGCCGCTCTCCCAAGGCCACACGAGTAGAACGTGGGAGAGCTGGAACTAGAACCCAGCTCTGGCTTCTGGGCGGGGAGCTCCTGGGTCTCGCCCAGCACTGATTGAGACATTGGCATAGAGCTTAAAGGTAGCAGGGGCCTCTCCATGGGGTCCCTGGGGGGCTTGGTTCTGGTCCTCTCCATTGAGTAGTTTCGGCACCCGGGGTACATCTAGGCCCATTCTCCCAGGGTGGGGACTAGATGGCCTTTCTGGGTGTGGCAGGAAGGGGCATGGGGGCCCAGGCCTGCTCCTGGGGGATATCCTGTCCCTCAGATGGTGAGAAGTTCCAAGGCCTCATCTCCCTGTTATATCCCTGCACGCCCCGTTGATATTCCAGAGATGCTGAGGGGCAGCCTGTTGCTGGTCTGACCCCAGCCCCAGCTCCCGGGCCGAGCCTCAGACTGGTATTTGGGTAGCCCCTGATAGTGCGGTGGCCTCGGTACAGGCATGGATGGTACCTGGCAGGGCCGGCGGCTCGGGCCCTGAGGCTGGGGTGCCTCCACGTCCCGCTGGCTGTGTGACGGCTGTGCACGCAGCTGCTCTGCTGCTCTGCTGTGAACGGAGCACTGGCCCCTGGAGGCTCCGAGTGCTGTGGGGGGAGCCTGGCCAGCTGGAGGGGGTTGTGCCAGCCCCTCCGGGTGCTTGTGTTTCTGGGAGACCAGGAGGAGAGGTGAGCCCTGGGGCACTCCTAGGATCCAGAAACCCTGAAGGGTGGACACTTAGAGTGCCCACCACTCTGCCTGCTGCCTCCCCCTGATCTTCCGGCTGTATCTCCTTCCACATCTTCTCTGTCTCTCTGCTCTGTCCCCACAGCCCCTGCTGCTTCTCGGACACTCCAGGCGCAAGCCTGCCGCAGGCCCTTCGCACTGGCCGGTCCCTCTGTCTGGGCAGCTCTTTCCCTGGATATCTGCATGGCCTGTGTCCTCAGTGCACTCAGGTGTCTTCCCAGGTGTCCCCGCTTCAGAGAGGCCCCTCTGTCCCACATAGCCCCGTCCCCAGCCTGTTACTCTTTGTCCCCCTTTCCCTGCTCAGTGTCTTTAAAACGCTTGACAAGTCAGTCTTTGTTTGTTTTTGGGCCACCAGGGCCCAGGGGTGTTTTTTTTTTTTTTTTTTTTTGCCTCTTTTGGTCTCTGCTGCATCCCCAGCCTCTAGCACAGTCCCTGACTGGCACATAGGAGTTGCTCGGGAAGTGTCTGTGGAATGGATGATCGATCACAAGGTCCAGCTCCCAGCTACTCACTTCTTCAGCCCTCCTCCCACCCTGGGCCTTCACGGCTGCTCTCCCAGCCTGCAGGAGGGCGGATGGAGGCCGGCAGAGCAGCGGCATCTGGGGCAAGCCCTGGGTCCTCAGCCTCCTTCCCCACTGAGATCCCTGCCATCCGTGAGCCTCTGTTGACTCACTGGGGACAGAAATTATTAATTAATTAATTAATTAATTAATTAATTTTTAGACGGGAGGGAGAAAGAGAGACAGAGAAACATTAATGTGTGGTTGCTTCTCATGTGCTCCCTACCGGGAACCTGGCCCACAACCCAGGCATGTGCCCTGACAGGGAATCGAACTGGCGGCCCTTTGGTTCACAGGCTGGCACTCAGTCCACTGAGACACACCAACCAGGACTCACTGGAGACAGAAATTCTTTCCAGGGGGTCAGGGCCAGGGCTGTGAGAACTTGGGGTCCGTCTGCAGCTGTGTCAGGCTGAGATGTGAGTTCAGCTTCCTCTCATTTCTCACCGCAGTGCCCGCCCCGGATGGGTCACCCTGAGGGACTGCCTGTCTGAGAGGGCAGGACAGGGAGAGGCCTTGGAGACCCGCTGGAGTCTCCCAGCTCACCCGGGCTTCGCAGGTTTATGTCGCGCCCGTGGGGTGCCCAGCCCCGGGTGAGGAGAGGAGCCAGGTGTGGGCCCTGCGGGCTCCCGGAGGTGTGGGAGGAGCGGCACCCTGCCCTGCAAGCAGTAGGTGCCGAGGAAGTGGACGTAGGGAGGCAGGGGTGCCTCTGTTGAAGTGAAGAGAGATGCTCAGGGATGCAGGCGGCCCCTGCCCAGCCAGGGGGCAGTCCAGCGGGGTTTGGGCGAGGGGTACTGGGACAAGTACAGAGCAAGGAGAGGGCATGCCGGGGGCGGGGTGGGGGCGGCAGCAGGATCAGGGGTCTGGAGGTGGGCGTGAACAAGAAAGAGGGGACCCCGGCAAGGCGCCTGTCCTGTCCCAGTGGCCGTGGGACAGGGACCGATGAGAAATGGAGCTGAGCAGAGTGTCTTTTAGGCCAACCCTGTGTCTTTTTAAAAGTTCCTTTTTTCGAAGAAATAATTCTCTCCCAAGGGTATGTTTATGGTTCTGGAGAGAGGAAGGGAGAGATAGAGACTCGGAAACATTGATGTGAGAGACAGAGGTTGCTTCCCGTACACGCCCTGACTGGGGTCAAACCTGCAACCTAGGGGCGTGCCCAGACCAGGAATTGAACCCGCAACCCTTGGTGCATGGGATAACACTCCAACCAACTGAGCCGCCTGACCAGGGCCCAGTCCTGTACTTTATTTATTTATTTTTCCTCTTTTTATTTATTTATTTATTTATTTTTAAAAAAATATATTTTATTGACTATGCTATTACACTTGTCCCATTTCCCCCCCTTTATTCCCCTCTGCCCTCCATTCCCCCCATTCCCTGCTCTTTAGTTTTTGTCCATGGGTCATACACATAAGTTCTTTGGCTTCTACATTTCCTATGCTATCCTTAACCTCCCCCTGTCTGTTTTCTACCTACCATTTATGCTACTTATTCTCTGTACTTTTTCCTCCTCTCTCCACCTCCCACTCCCCTGTTGATACCCCTCCATGCCTTATATAAATCCCTTTAACATTTCATATAATAAAGGCTGGGTGATGATGAACCCCTTGAACTTGACCTTATCTGAGAAGCACTTTATCTGCCCTTCCATTCTAAATGAAAGTTTTGCTGGATTGAGTAATCTTGGGTGTGGGTCCTTGCCTTTCAGGACTTGGAATACTTCTCTCCAGCCCCTTCTTGCCTGCAAGGTTTCTTTTGAGAATCACCTGACAGTCTTAGGGGAACACCTTTGTAGGTAATTGTCTCCTTTTCTCTTGGTGCTTGTAAGATTCTCTCTTTATTTTTAATCTTGGGTAATGTAATTATGATGTGTCTTGGTGTGTATCTCCTTGGGCCCAACTTCTTTTGGACTCTCTGAGCTTCCTGGACTTCCTGGAAGTCTATTTCCTTCACCAGCTTAGGGAAGTTCTCCATTATTTGTTCAAATAAGTTTTCAATCCCTTGGTCTTCCTCCTCCCCTTCTGGCATCCCTATGATTCGGATGTTGGACCATTTACAGATGTCTCGGAGGTTCCTAAGCCTCTCCTCATTTTTTTGAATTCTTGTTTCTTTCTTCTGGTCCACACTGTTGATTTGAGTCCCAGTTTCCTTCCCATCCCTATTGGTCCCCTGCACATTTCCCCTCATTTTCTTTAGCATATCCTTCATTTGTTCATTTATTTGCAACCAACTTTCTTCCAGTTTTGTGAGCATCCTGATTACCAGTGTTTTGAACTGTGCATCTGATAGGTTAGCTATCTCTTCGTCCCTTAGTTGTAATTTTTCTGGAACTTTGTTCTCTTCTTTCATTTGGACCATTTTTTTTTTCTCGGTGCGCCTGTTACTTTAAGGGGTGGAACCTTAGGTGTTCGCCGGTTAGGGCAACCTTCTCCTACGCCCTGTTTTTGCTGTGTTTTGACGCTGCCTGAGGGCATGGCCTGGGAGGGAACAATGGTGGTTGCTCGGCTCTTCCCGGCTCCCAGTCACTTTTCTCCCAATGCACTCTCCTGTGTGGCTGGGAGTTGCTCCTGCTGCTGCCTCAATCCCTACAGGTGTTTTTGCCCTGCTCCCCAGCTCCTTCTCCCCATTTATATGCATACTCAAGTGAGGGACCGCCCAGTCCACCAGTCTCGGCCCTGCTGTTTCCCGCTGGCTTCTCCGGGTGCACCGGCTGCTTTTTAGGCTGCTTTTTGATCAGGCGCGACCGCTGTGAGTCTCTCCGGGCAAACTGCCGTATCGCTGCGCTCTCTGCCCGCTCCGCTCGCTTACCGGTCTGGATGAACGTGTCCTTTCTAATTCCTTGGCTGTTGGACTTCCACTCAATTTGATTCTCTGTCCATTTTGGTTGTTTATTTTGCTTTTTAAATTGTCGTTATTCCTCTTGGTTGTGCGAGGAGGCACAGTGCGTCCACCTACGCCTCCATCTTGACCGGAAGTCCCCAGTCCTGTATTTTAAAGTTCTTTGGCACTTGGGGTTGCGCCTGCTTGCCCACGAGGTGGTATGAGTACACACCGGCTCCGCCTGCTGCGCCCAGCCCGTTCAGGGGCCAGGCGTCCCCTCTGCCAGTTAAGGCTCCAAGCCGAGACCCCTCCTCACTGCAGGGTTCCCTAGCCTCCTCCCCTTGGGTGGAGTTGCTCCCTTGGGTGGGGAATGGGCTTCCCTAGGCCTCGCTGCCTGGGAAGCTCAGTGCTCACGAACTCTCCCTCTGTCTCTTGCACTTGACTCTGGGCTCCCTGAGGCCAAGGAGGGACAGCACTGCGTGCCTGACCCTCCCTCACGGCAGGGCTACAGGAGGTGTTTGTAGAATGAACAAATAATGGAACAGACGACCCACCCTGTGCCCTTGGGCATGGGACTGTCCCGGGGGCTCCCTTTCACCTCTGTGTTGGGGTGGGTGTGTCAGCTCATCTCCAAGGCCCGGCTCTGACGCTGACGGGCTGTGTCCTCACAGTGTGACCCCAGGCATTCTTCTTGTAAGCAGAGGCCCGTCAGGCTTGTTCCCATGGTTCCGGCTCATTCCAAAAACACCCAGACATTCATGGAAAACTACTTACTTAGGATAATGCTTCTCTCAGAGGGGTGCTGGAAAATGCACTGTCCCTCAAGGCCCGAGGGAATGTTGTCAGATGTGGCACCGCAGGGCATGGTCTTCGGTTCCAGGCTGAGTGGGGCTGGCTGCAGGGGGACAGAGCCTGGAGCCTGCAGCCTGGGGCATGGGGAGCTGGAAGCAGGGAGGGTCCTGCCACTGGCGCCGTGTTTATGAGAGTGGGGCGGCCTGCAGCCCCTTTTCAGGGAGAGGCCTCTGGACCGTCCCTCCAGTTGCCCCCTGGACTCACCACCCAGGGACCCAGCTAGCATGCCCTGCCCACTGATCAGGTGTTCTCCAAGGGCAAGGGAGGGAAGAGGGCCCGCCCAGCTGCCAGTCCCCCCCATTCTAGCTCATCAGCCCTGCCACCCTGGACCTGAGACCCATGGCATCTTTGGTTCCCCTGTGCTGCCCGTCACTCTCCCGCAGGTGGAAATCAAGCGGACCTGGCGTGGGCACCTCCCGCCGAGCCACGAGGCCCATTGTGCGCTTGCCACATCCCTGGCTGGTGGTAGGAGACAGTGGGGTGCCGGCGTTGATGTGACTGCTCAGCGCTTGTCAGGTCTGTCCATGTCCTGCTGTCAAGATGGACCCTGTGCCTGCTGGGCCCACTCGGGGGCCTCATGCGTCTGCCCCGATTTCTCTGCCCCGATTTCTCTGCCCCAATTTCTCTGCCCCTCCGGCCCGTGACAGGGCACTGATGCCTCTCGGTGCTGTGAGCCCCCGGGGCTGGGTGTCATCAGGTCGCTTCTCCGGCTCTCTCCGACTCTCATCCGCCCCGGCCTATCGTGATGGGAATGTGCGCCCCCCGAATACACCTCAGCCCGACGGGAGTGATGGGAGGGGGAGGACTTTGGATGCCACACCGTCGTTGCTCTGTATTTTCATCCTTCTTTCTTGGACAGGAAGCAGCGTTTCTCTCACAGGTCTCCTTTGTCACATGTGTTTGAAGATTTCTTTGGGCGTAAAAAACAACTTCCCTTTGCTGGTTGCAGCCCCTTTGTGGCTTTGGCCTCCCGAATGCCGCCGTGTGGCGTTCTGGGTGGTGCCGCGGAGTGGAGTGCCTAAGAGCCTGTGGGCTGGTGCTGCTGCCGCCGCCGCCGCTGTGCTGGCCGTCCCGAGCGGCACGTGAGGGCTCTGGACCTCAGTGCTCGTCTGGTGAAGTGGGGTGTTAACAGCGCCTCCCTTACAGGTTGCTGTGAGCGCTGAACGAGTTCATACGTGTGAAGCACGTAGCACAGCCCGGCCCGCACTGAGCACCGAGCTGCCCGAGGTGCGGGCCTCACGGTCATTGACCAGAGTGCGGGGCAGAGGCCCTGTGCTGGCCGGCTCCAGTCCCGGCTCTGTCTCTGGGTGGCGCTGTGACCCTGGGCTGGTCGCTTGCCCTCTCTGAGCCTCAGTTTCATCACTGATGTGAAGGTGATGTGTCGGGACCTCCGAGGTCCACCAGGACGAGGGTCTTCACATCCTTCACCCTCTCGTCTTGGCTTTTCTGCCTGCTGCTCAGAGGCTGGGGCACCGCGGGGCTGGCCTGTGGTTCTGGTGTGTCTATTGCCCTGGGGTCCAGACCTGAGCCCACGGAGTAGCCACATCCACAGCCACCTGTTTCCTCAGTCCCTTCAGCCTCTTTGGTTTCTTGACCTCTGATTCTTTTGTCAAATAAACCTCTGAACCTGGTTTGAACCCCATTTTCCTCAAGTTCATTTTCTTGCCCTTGTTTCTTCCCCCTCCCTTACCCGAGCCTCTTAACTGGAAGCACGCAGGGTTCTGTCCTCCCAGGCTCTTGTGACCGGGGGTCCCTTCCCACTTCTTCCCCTTCGTTAAAGAGCAAGTGGTGGGGGCCCTTGACCTTCTCCTGCCCGCCTCTCCCGCTCCCCTGGAAGCCTTCTGACCTGTTTGCTCACTGGTAGACTTGAGCCTATTTTTGTACCTGAGGTGGGGTCCCCAGCACCCCACGTGCCCCACTCTGAGCTCCTTGGAGAGGTAGCTGAAGCAAGTCCCACCCCTCTGATTCTCTGCAGCTCTGGGCGGGCCCTGCAAGCTCACCATTTTCTTCCCTCTCCCCCTGAGGCTTCTGCTCCTGGCCACTATGTGGCTGCTGACTGTGCTGGGTGGAGTCCCTGTCTCAGCTGCATGGCCAGCTCCTGTATGTCCTCAGGGAAGTCACTTCCCTTCCGTTAACCTCCACTTCTTGATCGACAAGCCCAGGAAGGGCTGTGTGCGGTCTTCAGTGGGCTCATGCACGTGGCCCCAGGAGGGACAGCCACTGCCCTTTCCCCTGGTCACTCTGTGTCTGCCCACCAGTCCTCTCCCAGAGGCTTGGAGCCCCACAGGCTCTGCCGTCTGCACAGGCCGCCTGGTCTGTGAGAGCCCCGGGCTGCCTTTTGTTTTAATGCTCACATTTCTGGGAAACGCCCCCGTTAACTGTCCTCACAGAAGCTGCCAGGCCCTGGCCCCACCTTGGCTCCTGCACGGCTACCCTGAAATTGTCCCCATTTTACAGGGGGACTGATCATGGCCTGGGCTGCCCGAAGGCTTGTCCAAGCCCTCCCAGCTCGTCAGTGGCAGAGCTGGGGTTTTCCCTCAGGTCTGTGCCACTCCCAAACCGCCCGGCGACTCCAGGGAAGTGCTGCTGTCCGTCAGACGGGAGCACCTGCGCCCCACCGAGGGCCAGGGCGGGGAGAGGCGGCACGGCCCCTGTGATGGGGAGGCTGTGAGTGTGTGTGACGGGAGTCACCAGCCATGCGTGGCCTCGGATGAGCCTGTGAGGGGTCCTGTCTAAAAGTGGGCATAAAGGCCTGGGAGGTGGGAGGTCATGTCCCCTGGTGGTCACTCCTTCAGTGCTGGCTCATCTCATGCTCCTGGGGTTTCAGGCACTTGGAGGACGGAGTCCAGGCCTCCAAACTACACAGTCTGCTCCACGGGGCTGTGCTGGTGAGGAGGGGAGTGCGGGCATTCCTTTCTCCTGCTCTTCAGCCCTCGCATCCCCCCTCAGCATGGTAACGCATTCATTTGATGAATGAGTGTTTACCGAGCACCTACTGTGTGCCGGGCACTGAGTTGTGGCACTGAGGATACAGCTTAGGGTAAACAAGTGCAGATGCTGCGGTACAATATGACCCACACAGGAGCGGATGGGCATTGCCATGGAGAAGAATGGTGCAATGGAAGTGGACAGGGTGGCAGGTGGTCAGCGAAGGCTTTTCTGTAGAGCGACACCATGTGGACGAGAGCTGTGGAGATCTGGGGGAGCCCCCGGCAGAGGGCCAGCAAGTGCAATGGCCCTGAGGTGGGGGCCTGCCTGGCATTTGGGGAATGGCTGAGAGGCGGGGGCAGAATGTGTGAGGGGACAGAGGCAGAAGAAGAAGGGCAGGTCGCGCGCGGCCTCCGCGCCACCCTGAGGACTTTGTTTTTGCTCCTAGTAAGATGGGAGCCGGCGGGGGGCTGTGCGCAGAGGAGGGGCGTGAGGGGGCTTGGGTTTAGCAGGGTTGTGCCGGCGTCGTGTGGGAACAGACTGAGGGGCTGAGGCAGGACGGCCAGTGAGGAGGCTCCTGCTGCTGTCCAGGCAAGAGGAGAGGAGACATGGATGAGGAAGGTGGGGTGGTGAGGAGGGACAGATTTAGGGTGTGCTTTGAAGCTGGGGTCCACTGGACTTGCTCCCAGGTTGTGTGTGAGCCAAGGGAAGGGTGTCACCGGAGCACATGGCTTCAGCACCATGGAGAGCGGCACCTCCCCACAGTGCAGCTCTGGTCAGCTCAGGTCCGCCGCAAGTGGCCGTTTCTGCAGTTCTTGGCCAGTCTGTGGACACTGAGCAGAAAGTCTCCTCTGCAAAGTGCAGATCCCTTTCCCTTGATTTTGTTATCAATTTTTTTTAGCCAAATATGTTTATTTCTGGGCACTGCCGTAAATCCTTCTGGGGATGAGGCAGGTCCGAATGCAATGCGGTCTTACACCTGGGATGAGAGATTTGGAAGCAGTTGTCTCCAGAAATCTGTGCATCTGACTAATCTGCTGTGGGAGGTGGGGCGGGGTGGGAGGAGAGCCTTGGGGAGTGGGTGGGTCAGTGCCAGGGCAGCGGGAGGGCGCTCCGGGTAAGGGGGCTACGTGACCAGATTTGGTTCTTCGTGCCACCCCCTCCCGAGGGTGAGCAGGGGCAGCTTTCCTGAGAGGGCAGTGGCCCACGCGGGGGGCCGGGGTGTGCAGCCGTGGCAGGGCGCTGCCCGCTCTGTCATGGGCTTGCTGTGTGCCTTCGGACAAGCCACTGTTCCTCTTTAGCTCTCAGTTTCCCCATCTTTAAAATGAGATAAATGCAGTCCCTACTTTGTTGGTTGTTGTAAGAGTGACAAAAACAGGTGAATTAGCCATCAGAAAGGTCAGGAAAGAGGGATGAGGGGCTGCCTCTGAGGCCTCAGGCCCCAGGGCGAGTGCTTGGCCTCTTCCTGTGTGGGGTTCTCCCCCCCCATGGTGACCGTCCTCTTCCTCCCCATCTTGCATGGTGCGTTATGTTCGTGCTCTGTTTTGCTGTAGACAGAATGATCATATGGATATTCTATGCAAATTCTCATTTTTAATGAGCCAGAAGGAAAGCTAATGACCATTTTGCAGACATCTTGGGCCCAAGGGAGGCCTTGGGCTGGGAGAGGGAGGAGGACACGGTGACAGACGGGAGAGAGAGGAGGAAGGGAGGAGGAGATGGAGGGGACAGAGGAGGGGCTGCAGGGGGAAGGAGGGGAGGGAAGCTGGCCCTCACGTCCCATCTCCCAGAGGCTGCCCGCCCGCCCCATTGTGCAGATAGGGAAGAGAGAGGAGGCCGCTTGCCAGTCACCCCAGAAAGTGGGAGGGAGAGAAAGTAGCAGAGAGGGAGAAGATAGGCTGGACAAAGGGAAGGTGAAGGCAGCCAGGACCAGGCTCTGGTCTGTGGGGCTCGGTTTTCTTATCTGTACGCCGGTTGTAATACCTAAGAGTGGGCTGATTGGGAGAAGCCAATAAGAGAACTTGTGAAAGATTATTCAACTGAGGAGTGCTGCGTGAGCATGAGGGACCATGGAATGATGGGGGAGCAGGGTATGTGCACATGTGTGCGTGTGTGTGTGGAAGAAAGGCAGGGAGGAAGGACAGGATGGGGCAAGGGAATGAGTGGGGTATGAGAGGAAGAGGAGGGTGGAGGGGCAGGAGCTGGAGGTGAGGCATGGAGACCTGGACAGTAGGTCAGCTCTTAAGGAACTGATTCATTCATGCATCATTGTTTAGCATCTGCGGTGTGCTTCATAGGGGGTGTCTGTGCCGTGAGGGCAGGATTCCTGTCTCCTACTCGTGGCTGTGCCCCCAAGTGTCTAGGACAGCGCCTGGCACTGGGAGGTGCTTGGTAAGTTGTTGCTACATCGGTGACTGCCCCGTGCCTGGCATTGGGCCCGGCAGCGGCCATCTCCCTGAGTTCAGAGGCTGATGGGCATAGCAGCACCTAGTCAATACTTTCCATGCATTGTGCTAAGTGCAGTGGTTGAGACATTGGGATCACTATGGGCACTGTGGCGAAGGAGTCTGGATCACCCACAGAGACTTCCTGGAGGAGGGAGCCTGAGCTGAATCGCCAGGAACAGACGGAGGCTGACTTGGAGTTTGGGAAGGGAAATTGGGCAGAAAGGCAGAGGGTACCGCCTTTGCAGAGGTCTGGAGACGGGAACCCCTGGTGTGCGGTGGAGCCTGCAGGTGCTGTTGGAAGTGAGGTGCATTGGACATGAGGCTGCAGGGCCTCAGGGTTGGGCTGAGGTACTTGGACTTTGCCCTGAGGGAGGTGAGAGCCCCTGAAAGTTCAAGAGAGGTGAGTGATGGGGTGGGATTGGAAGTTTGGTGGAAAGCTGGGGGGTCAGGCTGGGCAGACTGAGGTTTGCGTGCAGGTGTAGGCTTGGGTGTGCTGAGACAGTCGACAGTAGTGGCTGTGCATAGGGGGTGAGGCCTTGAGGGGTCCACCGGGGGGGGGGGTCGGCAGCACGTGTGTGAGTGGCAGGTGCTGGACTTCCTCGGGCGGATTGGGCTCCTCTCTGGGCCCTGCTTTAGATCAGAAAGGAGCTCTCAGTTCTGGGGCATTCACGTGTCATTATAAATGCCATTGTGACATGGGTCCCTACTGACATTTAGTGCCCAGCTTCCCAGGACGACCCTTATACTGCAATGTGGGACCATTCCACACTAGGAGAAGTTGTCCCGCCCAAGTGCCTGCTGAGGAAAACTAGCAGTTGGTAGCCTGTGCCCCGGCTCTGGTGCAGGAGGAGGGTCAGCTGAGCAGCGCCCCCCCAGCTCTGGTGCAGGAGGAGGGTCAGCTGAGCAGCGCCCCCCCAGCTCTGGTGCAGGAGGAGGGTCAGCTGAGCAGCGCCCCCCCAGCTCTGGTGCAGGAGGAGGGTCAGCTGAGCGCCCCCCCAGCTCTGGTGCAGGAGGAGGGTCAGCTGAGCGTCCCCCCAGCTCTGGTGCAGGAGGAGGGTCAGCTGAGCGTCCCCCCAGCTCTGGTGCAGGAGGAGGGTCAGCTGAGCACCGCCCCCAGCTCTTCAGCTCCTGGGTGTTCTCCTGAGCCCACTCAAGGCTGCTCTAGGGATTCAGGTGTAGAGTCCCCTTTTCCTCTTTCCCTGGTCCCTGTCGCTCCACTCCTGTATCTGGCCAAGCGGGTCCCCAGGCTGTGGGGCCCCAGGCTTTTCCCCAACAGTATTGGAAGAGCCCGGGGCAGGGTTTTTCTGTGGTGGCGTGAGCACCTCTCCTGCCTGCCGCCCACGTCTGGGTCTCCATCCTTGACCTTTGTCCCTCGGCGTTACGGCCTGTGCTTCAGGAAAACCAGCCTCTCACGGCACGCTGGGCCCAGCCGCCGTGTCCGCTGCTGTCCTCGCTGCGGGAGGCCCCCACCCGCACCACCGTGCTCCACCAAGACCAGTGTCTGGGCACACTCGCACCTGTCTGGGTCTTCCCTCCCAGGCACGGTCAGCAGCCCGTTTTCTGGTGGAGTGAGGGGACGGCTGCGGATGCACGCAGTGCCAGGGCGGCACCCCGGCTCCCCTCCTCTGTGTGCCCTGCCGTTCTGCCATTGAAAGGGTCAGCTTGGAGGAGCCGGCTCTTTACCACTCCTCCTCCTGCCCAGCCCAAAGAGGAGGGGGCGAGGGCTGGTGTGGAGGAGGGTCTGGGAGGACTTCACTTCCCCGTGCCTGCTTGTGGCAGGTTGTGGGTGCTGAGACCACTGCCAGCAGGAGACATGCTTGGCGTGCCTGGGTAATTACATCGCAGCGTTTCATGTTGCTTGTCAGTTTCCACTTCCTGGGGATGTAGGCTCCTAAATATTTCATCCTGGCCTGCTGCTGCCTGTGTCTCTCAGGCCAAATCACAGGCCTGCTGCTGGCCCTTAACCCTGGCCCCTCCCTGCCGGGCTGAGCCTTGGTTCCCGCTGTGGGGGAGCTGGCAGAGGTGGTCTTCTCCGGGCCCCTGCCTCACGCCCCACACCGGGCTTCCTGCCACCAGCCCAGCGCCAGCTCCTCTTCCCAAGGGTCTGGGGTGAAGAGGCCAGGCAGACAACATTGCTGGAAATTAATCTCAGTTTGACCAACACTGACTTTGTGCCTGGCACTCTGCTAACCCAGGGAGTTGGAAATGAGACAGACACAGTCTGCCCTGAAGGGGCTGATGGGCTAGAGGAAACTGACAGAGTACTATAGCAACCTCAAACTCATGTTGACTGCTTATGTGCCAGGCGCTGTTCTAAGCACCTTGCATGTATTAACTCACTTATTCTTCATATTTTATTGTAAGGAGACGAGGCCCGGAGAGGTCAAATAACTTGTCCAAAGTCACATAGCTCCGAAGTGGCAGAGCTGGGATCTGAACCCAGGCGGCTCCAGCCCTCATGCCCTGAAGCATGAGAATTGTAGAACCGACCACAGCACAGGCAGGTGCAGCAGAGAGGGTGTGACGAGAGCCCGAGCGGGCCGTGTGCGTTCCAGCGGGGGACGGACCAGGATGTTTTGGGAGGTGGAGGAGGAGAGATTGGGTCCCCGGGCCGGGTGGGGCTGGGCAGGTGAAGAAGCAAGAGGGAGGGGGACCGACGGGAGCTCAAGGATGGAGAGTGCAAGCCGAGGTGGAGGGGCTGGGCCTGCTGTGGTAGCTTGTGAGGCCGGGGAAGGGGCGAGAAGCTCCTATGTGATCCCACCCCAAGGTGTGCCCCTGGAGCTGGGGACAGATGGGTGAGGGGGGTGGGGGTCTTGTTCCATAAGTGGCTCCTTGGCAGACGACTCTGAATGAACTCTCAGCAGTCCTGGGTCAGACTCCCCCTTTTCTGAACCAAATCTGAGAAATGGGTGATTTCCCTCCATTCTCACCATTGGGAGTGGGGGAAGATGGGGCCTGGGGGGCTGGGGGAGGGCAGGGGTCTCCTGGGGGGCCTTGGGGTGGGGGCAGGCCAGGAACCAGCCATCTCTCTGTGCCCACATCCCCGCCCCTCCTGCCATTACCTGCCTCCAAACACCTTGGTTTTATTTTCTATTTTTTTCCTCCTTTCTCGCTTCAAAGGCGTTTTGCCTAAATGGTTTTGTGTTAAGATATTAGGTCGATCGCTCAGCAAATTTCCCTCTGCTCAGAGCTGAGCGCCATGAATAATGCAGCTCTGAGCAGGGCTGCTGCTGCCCAGGGCCTGGGGGGCGGGGCGGGGGGGGCAGACGGCAGCCTCAGCTCAGAGGCACTGAGCCCCATTGCTGCTCTGATGGGCCCCCAAAAGCCCACAACTCCCCCCCAGAATACCTCCCTAGGGCTGGGCCTGTCCACAGGGGATCCCTTTACCCTCACAGCAAGCCTGCATGTCTAGGAGGTAGGGATAATGCATCCCACTTTGTGGGTGCAGAAATGGAGGTTCAGGGTGAAGTGACTTTTATCACCAAGCAAGTAGGTGATTGAGATGGGACACACGCCCTGCCTGTGCCCAGGCTCAGCCTCCTGCATCACACCAGGCCAGCCATCTGATGCCTGTGCCCCCTGCCCCCCCAGTTCAGCCCATTTCTCTGCAGGGGCAGGGTTGGCATGAGTGGAGGGTCCGGCAGGCCAGGGAGAGGGTTTCAGAGGGAAGATGGGACCCACCCCCATTGGAGCTCCCCAGCCAGGCCACCTGTGTGTGCCAATAGCAAAGGGGAGGCATTAACGGTGCCACAGTGTGGCCCCGGCCAGCCCAGGGGCTCCAGGGGGCTGTGGGCACATGCCTGTGTGCCAGTGTGCAGTTTCGTGGCGTGTGACTACCTGCAGGTGTGACTGGGAGGCTGGGTGTGATGAGTGTGGCTTCTGTGTGAGCTTGTGAGAGGTATAGCTGTGTGTCCGTGCACGCCCTGTGGTTGCGAGGCTGTGGAGGTTGTCTCCGGGTTTGCGCTTGTGATGGGGGTAGGGCTGCATGTCTCTGTGTGAGGGTGTGTGACCGTGAGAGTGCATGATGTTGAGGTGGTGTGTGGTGTGTGATTTTGATTTGTGAGGGTGTGTGTGGTGTTTGGGGGTGCGCTGAGACGTGTGTCCTGCCCTGAACAATCCCCGGACCTCCAAGCTCTGGCCCTGGGTTCTGCCCAGAGCCCTGTCCCTGCGGACGGTTCTGGTTTGCCTGGTGCTCGGTCCCCAGAACATACGGACCTCACCAGCTCTGAGTGCTGACCCTGACCTTCCAGCTCCCACCCTTCTGCCTCAGCAGCCCCCGCCCGCTGGGCCTTGCGCACCCCCAAAGGCCGTGGCTGCAGGAGCAGACCCAGGCCTTCACAAATACCACCATATTCGACCCTCATTCCAACTTTACAAGATGGAGTTTTTTAAAGTCCTTCCCCCGTTTTGCAGATGGAAATTGTGATGCTCAGAGAAGCTAAATAACTTTTCTAAAGTCACACAGCCAGGAAGCCGTGGAGCTGCCATCCTCTGCCTCAGGCTGGAGGGCTGGGGAGCTGTGTGCAGGTGCAGCATCCATGCTTCTCACTGTCCTTTGATGGAGTGCTTTAGAGAGACGGCTCCCGGTGGGGAAGCAGACGACTAGCTCCCCCCGCCAGAGCCCACGGCCTGCACTGTTTCAGGTCTCTTTCTACTGGCCCAGCCGTCTTCAGGCCCTGGGCTCGTGGGGCCTCACCCGTTCACTCAGCCCTCATACACTTCTCTGCACTTGTCCTGCTTTGGCACGTGTATTTCCTAAGTGCTCACAACAAGGAGTTAGCATCTCAGTCTCGATGGAGAAGGAAAGTCCCACGAGCAGGCAGGACTGAGAGAGGCGTCCGGGCTTTCAGGACGCCTGGTCCCGCGTGTGCACAGAGCATGTGTGCACGGACCGCGTGTGCATGGAGCGCGTGTGCAAGGAGTGCACAGGCGGGTCCTGCCAGGGCAGACACTGTGGGTGGGTTATCTCTGTGGCCCAGAGCCGGGCACAAAGCAGGTGCCAAGTGCAAAGTGGGGGCCCAGTGTATGTGCACACAGGTGTCTGGGCACCCAGTGAGACCAGGTGGTGACACAGAGGGGAACGCGCAGTGGGCTGCGGGGGTCAGGGAGGCTCCCAGAGGAGGCGGGAGGTTGGAGCAAGTGCAGGTCCCCGCCCCAGATTCCTGCAGAGCCGCTGCCCACTCCCAGGCTCTCAGCTCCTGCCACGCTGCTCTCCCATCCCTGCCAGCTGGGCACTCGGTGGCCAGTTCATCCGGGAGGCTGGGATTGCTGCCTGTCCTGAGCAGGTGCACCAGGCGTGCTGGGTCCTTGGAGGCCCCGAGCGGAGAGACAGACACCAAGGTGATGACCGAGGCCCAGCGAGGGAGTAGCTGCAATGAGGAGCCAGAGGGTCACTAACCAGCCCCAGGGGCCCTTCTGGCTAAGGGAGCGGTGTCTGTTGTGGAGCAGATGTGGTGGGATGGTGAATTCTGGTAGGGACCAAGGCGAGGTTGGATGTTTCGGACCTGAGGAAGAGATGTAGGCCTTGAATGTTGCACATACACTCCCACACATGCACACACACACACATGCTCACACATGCACACACATGCATCCCACATGCACACACAGGGAGCCATATGCAGACCTGTGCTTTAGAATGGGGCTGGAGTGCATGGTGGCGAGTGGGGCTGAAGCAGGAGCAGAACCTGTCCAGGGCAGGGAACGTGGCCAGGACCCAGACCCTGCCTCTAGCCCCCTTTGGGGCCCCAGACCCAGCTGGAGTCCACCCCCCTCACTGCCCTGCAGTCCTGCCGACCCTGGGATAGCCTCAGGTCAGAGGCATTCACTCTGGGCCTGGGCGCCTTCCTAACCTCAGAACACCCCTCAGGCCACAGCTCTGCTGCCTGGGGTCTGGCATAGAGCTCCACTCATTTACATAAAAGCTTCGTTTCCAGTCGAAAACAAAAGTAGCACCTTTTTAGTCATCGGCCCCTCTGAGTCGCTCCCTTGGCTGAGTGCAGACTTGGGGAGAAGGCCTGGCTGTGGGAGAAAAGGAGGGAGAACCTCGCGAGCGCACGTGTTGGTGTGAGTATGTGTGCATGCGTGTGTGCGTGCGTGAGGCCACGTGGCCGGGGTGCCCCCCTTCTCTGCGGGGAACCTAGGGGAGCCTGGGACCCCCCCTTAGGTTGTGTAACTCCCCCCTTTCTCTCCACATTGCCATTTGCTGCCTTCACATTTTGCTGTAATGTAGATTTTTCCACTTGGTTTCCTAGAATTTGTCTTTTCATTGTTTTTCTCCCCCTTTTGAATTTAAAAGGACGTGTCTGCTGGCCTCCTGCAGCTATCTCTGCCTGTCTGTGCCTGGGAGGATGGCCCTGGCTGTGCCCCTGCAGGGCGGGGCTGCGGGGAGCCGCTCTGCTCCTGCTCTAGAGGAGGGTTTCTCCTCCCTGTTTGAAGCCCAGAGCCTGGGGTGCTGCCTGGGCAGAGGGAGCGGCCTGGGTCCCCCAGGGCCCTGGGCGCTGGAGCAAGAAGGAGATGAGCGCCAAGTCCCCTGGGAGCTGTGGGTGCAGTGCCCTGTCTTGGTCACCTGGGCCACTTCACTGCGGGCTGGCCAGTTAGCTCCTTCCTGGGCAAGGCCTTGGGGCCTGGCAAGGGTAGGCCTCCTGGTGAGTGAGATAATGAAGGAAGGAATTGGAAGAAGCCTGAAGGAGAGCAAGAGGTTGCCCAAGCCTGGGGGATGTGGCAGAGATGAGCCCAGGTCCCCTGGCTGCCCCCTGCATGGGACCGGCATGAGCAAGCGCAGGCTGCTCCAGTGGGGGCCTTTTCTGTCTGCCTTTCCAGGCCACTGGGGTGGGGGGCCATGGAGGCAGGAGATCTGGGGGCTGCTTGGAGGGGGTAGCCCTGCAGGACAGTGGGGAAGACTTAGAAAGCTGGAGTGGGGCAGGCTGTCCAGTGGGACAGGGAGGTGCCGGGCAGAGCACAGGTACGGCGATCACTCTGTGTAACTAAGCCCAGAGGGCACCAGGGACACAGGCACCTGCAGGCGGGGAGCACTTAGTGCCTGCAGGTGTCCGAGCGCCAGCCCTCGAACAAGCTCCCCGGTCACCTGTGCTGACGGAGGGATCCAGGCGTGGACAGTCCAGGCAGTGGAGGACAGAAAGCGAGGTCATTTCAGTGGAGAGCCCTCCCTGCGGGTGGGATTTACAAGTCCAAAGTGTTTGCAATCCCTGGCTCTCAGGCAGGGCAGCAGCTCTGAGAGAAAAGTCCGAGCAGAGTCCAAATCGGCGTCTGCCTCTTCAGCTGCGTGGCCAGGCCTGCGCCTCCCTGTCCCCCAGGAGCAGACGGGTGGACCGAGGGGCTCAGCCGCAGCCTCCCTCCTTCGCCCTGCTTGTCTCCCCTCCGCCCCGGCCCCACCGTGGTTTCCATCACTCTGCCCTGTGACGTAGGCTGCACACGAGGAGCGGGGCTCCGTCCTCGCCGCTGCCTCCAGCATCGAAATCCTGCGGAAACGCAGGTGCTCGGGAAATACGTGTCGAGTCAACGGAGAAGAGGCAGCGGTGGCACAGGGACGGGAGGCAGGGCGTGTGGCTGACCGGACCGTGTCTGGGGAAGAGCGCTGCAGGCCTGCCACCCAGTGGGCCTTTCCCTGCCAAGGGGTGCTCTGCCCGGCAGGGGCTTCCCCTCGGGCCGCCGCTCCGTCCTGGTTCGCTCTTCCAACTAGACTCTGAGTTCTCGAGGAAGGGTCTCACTTGCTATCATTACTTAAGGATCAGTTGTGCCAGGAACTAAGCAGGACACTTCTTGAATGAATGAATGAAGACATGAAAGAACGAATGAAAGAACGCACAGACCCAGCCCTGCCCTTGGGGAGTGCACCGTGCGTGGCGGGGGGTGCGGGGGAGGCAGACACTGACACAGATACATTGGCTGGACCCGGAGAACACTGAGAAAGGTCACCAGACTGCAAATGGAAAGGGCAGAGACCACAAATACAACAGGAAACCGATATCAAGTTTTGCTAGTGGAGACTCTGTTTCATATTCAGGTCAGGACAGGTGCCTGGAGCCTGGGGGAGGTGCGGGGCTCCAGCTTGCACCCAGGGAGGGCTGCCCATGTCAGAGCGCCCTCAGGGGGAGGTAGGATTTCAGGAGCCGCTGGCTGGCAGGAGGAGGGCCGCCCCAGGTGGGCCCGCCCCTGTGCACTCCGAGTGCCGAGTGCCGCTGGGCCAGGAGTGGCCTGTTTCCTGGAGGGAGGAAGTGCGTTTGGGTGTGTTCTCCGTCAGGCGGCACCTGTGAGGGCGGGAGCGCCTTCGCTGTCACACGTGTCTGAGAGTTTTGTCTGACTTGCGTCCTGGTGTCCACATCTACCAAGCGTTTACATTTTTGCTGTATTTGCTTCAAATTGCTTTTTGAAGAAATAAAACACGGGTTTCCCGGAAGCCCCGTGTGGAGCCCTGTTCCTGTCCTTCCCTTCCTTGGGGAAGCCACGACTCTGAAGGTGGCGGGATCCCTCTTGTCCTTGTTCAGTCACTGGGCGAGCGTTCACTGAGCACCTAGCCTGCGCCAGGCCCAGTTCTCGGCGCTGGGGAGACGGCACCTCCTGCCTTCGTGTGGTTTTTGCTCACGTGTGTGTGTATGTCCGTATGTCATAAATCTCTCTCTGTGTCGTCTTCAGATTCTGCAGCAAAGGGCACGCCCTGCTGCCATGTGCCCTCAGTCAGCTTTGTTTCCAGGGCTTCGTCAGGCTGACCCATGAGGACTGTTTTGCTAACCTGAACTCCGTGACAGCCCATCGCACAAACACGCCACAGCGGTGGTGGAATGTTTGGGTGGTCTTCGTTTTTTCGCTCTGTGAACGGTGCTGCAGTGAGCCCGTCCTCGCGTGTGCCCTCATGCCATGTGCAAGTCTCTGTGGGACGCAGCATGCAGGGGGCGTGCTGGCTGGTAGGCACTCAGCGTGCTCAGCTTTGCGGGACATTGCTGCGCAGTCTCCAGAGCCTTCTAATGATACCTCTTAATCACCTTGTCCAGCTTTCCTGTAGCAGAGGCAGGGCCCTGGGGGGCGGGAGCAAGGACAAGCCGGTCTGGGCCGTGGGGCCACGCCTGCGAGAGCAGCCGGGGGTGGGCTGTGCTCTCACTGCAGGGCTGGGGGGAGGGTGGGGTGGCAGTCAGGGAGCTGGGGGAGGTGAGTGGGCTGGTGGGGCTCAGGGAGGACGCGGCGCCCCGCCTCCCTGTGGCAGTAGTCCTGGTGGCTCTGCTGACACAGTGACAAGCAGGCGGGAGGCAGTCAGAGGGCTGGCCTGGACTCTAAGCCCTGGGTGCAGTGCGGAGAGCCTCCCCTGTGGTGGGCTCCGCCCCAGCCGCTGTGTGTCCCTGGGCAAAGCACTGCCCTTCTCTGGCCTTAGTCTCCTTGCTCCAAGTCCCGCTTGGGCAGGAGGTCTCCGAGGTCCCCATCGTCCCCATATGCTCAGCTGTTCTTGGCAAGTGGTTGTGGCTTCCTGCCCCTGGCCCTGCAGGTGGAGGCACTGGCTTGGCAGGCTGCAGTTTGCAGCTGGCATGTGGCAGCTGGGTGCTCGCCAGGGTGAGGGCTTGCCAAGGGGAGCCACAAGGGCCTAGGGGCCGTGGGGAACCCCAGACTCCCCCGGGCCCCTCCCTCCTTGTGATCCTGTGCTGAGAGCCAGGGGCCTTGGGGGGCTCCAGCCCCTGCCCAGTGGCAGGGAGTGGGCTTGTTCTTTACTGCGTGGGTTTAATTTGATCACATTTCCTCTCAGTGTGGACTCATGGATTCCTATTTTATCCAGTGAGAGAGACCGTGGGGGAAAGGAGTGGGGCGTGAAGAAGTGCTCCCTCCTTGGGCGAGAGGTTTGAAGAGAGTGTCCCAGGGCAGTGGTAGCTGGGCCCCACGGTGGCGGCGCGGAGGGGTGCTGGGCTGGGTGTCTTTTGGGGGTGGGCGGGGGCTGCAGGAAGTGGGGTTAACAGAGACCCAGTGACCCAGGCCCTCGTCCTCTGCCCAAGAGGTTCCGGACACAGACCAGGACTGCAGTCCCACTTACCTGCTGAGCGAGCCCTGTCAGGTAACTTCGTTCCTCTGTGCCTCAGCGTCCTCATCTGTAGGAGGGGGCTGTTAGCATCTGCCCCCAGGGTGTGAGGATTCGCTGAGCGCCAGGCATGCAGGCCCCCCCAGGCCCAGGAAGGGGGCCGGAGGGCAGCTGAGGCAGATGCTGCACTGCCCACTGCAGGGTGCCCGTGTCGCCCGGGGAGACCCCAGCCCGGAGGCCCCGCTCTGGGGCGCCCCAGTGGCCGTGCCGGCGGTTGGGCAGCAGTGCAAAGGGGCCCTGTGGGTACGTGGTTTTTCGCCCTGGGGGCAGTGACGGCGGTGGGTGCTAACCCCAGGCCAGGTGCTGTGCTCACAGCCCGGTGTCCCCTTGACTCCACACCCCAGCTCCTTGCCCACGTGGCCTTGGCCATGACACAGTGGATGGGCTAGGGGGTGGCCGAGGGTGACAGGTGGCCTGCAGACACACCCCTGCTCTGCCCCTGACCGTGTGACCTTGGTGAAGCCACTTAACCTCTCTTGGCCTCAGTTTCCTCATCTGCGCATTGGAGCTGTGCTGATGATCCTGACCTCAGATGGGTGTGATGTGACACCCTCAGGTAGTAGTCAATGTGGGCTAGGCGCTCCGTGACCTTCACCAGCATCGCTGAGCTCTGCACAGCCCCAGCTCCCTCCAGCCCCCACTCCTCTTGTGGCTGTAAGAGTGTCCCACCCAGCTCAGACCACGCTCTGGCTCAGTGCTGTGACCCGCATTCCAGCTGACAGAGCTGTGCCCACCTCGTTCTTCCTTCACCAGCAGGATGGAGCACGTGAGATGTGCCCTGGGGGGTCAGGCGGGCCACCCCACAAACCTCTTACCCTCTTGCAGGAACATTGCCCAGGAAACAGTCTTTAACCTGAGAGTTTCCCCCTGTTGGAGAACAATGAACTCCCCTCCCTGGCCCCTTCCCTTCTGCCCCCGCCCCCCCCTGCAGCCAGGTGGCTCACCCTCACCCCTGCCAGCCTCCTCTCTTGTCCATCTGTCTCCCCAGATGGGGGAGAAATGTTGCAATTGGCTCACTTTCTAACTGGAAAGCAACCATATGGAGGGCTTAGCTGGAGCTGAGTGTCTGCCTGGGGGCCATTAGTGCCGGGCCAGCGCTGTGGGCAGTGGACAGCTCTCCCTGTGACCCAGGACTGAGGGCCCCGTCCCTCCCAGACCCTCACTCCTCTCCCCTCTCCTTCCCCGTGAGCTCCTGGTAACCATGCTGTTCTCCGGAGCGTGGCAATTCTTTGGGTGTCTTAGGAGAGGAGTGAGGAGCTCGGTCTGCCTGGAAGAGCAGAAAGTAAGGGAGGTGGGTGCTGGTCAGGGTGGGGGCAGGGACCGTGGCCGAGGGGCAGCAGGCTTGCCTCCTGGGGACAGGGGTGAGAGTGTGTGTTGTGTGGCCCCAGGCCCAGCAGGTGCCTGGCACAGAGCAGCCCTGTTCGCCCGCCCCCCCATACCTGGTTCTCCCGGATGCCCCCCACCCGGCTGCTGATGCCTCCTCCCTCGAAGACCCTGCTCAGGGTCGCCACCTTTGGGCAGCCTTCCCAGTTGCCAGCTATGCCCGTGGGTAGAGGCCCTTTTTGGGTGGAGCTGGGTGTTGGCACCTTTCCCCATGGGGCTGGAGGGTGGGTGGTGTCCCCCTGCACTGTGAGCCCTTTGCAGCCGAGGCCACAACACAGAGGTGCAGGGAGCCTGTGCAGAAGCCTCAGGTGGCTCCAGGCTGCACCAGGAGGCCCTCTGGAGGCCCAGCAATGCTCAGCCAAGGTGGATGGTTTGAGTCATTGGCTGGGCCCCAAAGCGATCCTGTTTGAGCTGGAGCTGGGCCAAGACCCTTGAGTGGGACTCTGAGGGGGGATGGTCTTAATGAAGGGTCTGGTTTCATTAAGAATGATCCCTCACGCTTTCCCATCAGCTGAGCCCCGACTCTGCCGTCAGCGGCCCCGGGGGTCTTATTCCCTGGAGGGGAGTACCCCTCTGCACCCCAGTAGGGCCGGGAACTGTGTGGCTTTGGGCAAGTCACTTCTCTTCTTTGAGCCTCAGTTTCCCCATCTGTCAAATGTGGTTGATGATAGAAGCAGTGGTCCATGAGTGCTTTTGTACCAGGAGATCAGGGAGGTTTAAATCCGTGAGTGATGCCTGTCCCTCGCCAGCACTGCAGAGACAGGTCAGAGGGCAGCAGCTGGCGGGGTGACGCGCAGAGGCCCCAGGGTTTCTGTGAGCCGCCCAGCCTGGGTGTGAACCCGGGTCTGGTGTGTTGAGTGCATCCTGAGGCTCCTGCAGGCTCAGCGCTGCTGGGTTTCTTGCAGAGGAGTGAGTAAGAGGCAGGCTGGCCCTGGGTCCCCTCTCCGAGGACCCAGCCAAGTAGACGGGGCCACAGTGACAGAAGGGCTCCCAAAGACCCCCTGACCCCAGCCAGAGCTCCCGAAGCACTGCCTGCCCTCAGAATGGCCTTCCCAGGCTCCTCGAGCTCCCTACCAGGAATCTCATCACAAACAAGGTGGGGGAGGCTGAGGAGTCGGCACCGTGCTGGGCGGCGGGGACCCGAGAGCCTGCATGTTGCAGGCCCGTGATGCCCGGACAGGAGCCCGGAATGTGCGGGCCCAGCCAGCAGCTGTGCTTGCTGCTCTACCTGAGGAGCCTGCTGACGGGCCCAGGGCCTGGGGACAAGAGCCCTGGGAGGCGGGTGTGGGGGGCACTGATGGCCCACGGCGGGCAATTTGCTCTCATTCTCAGATTCACTCTAAAAAACCTTGTGATTTGGTTACAATGAAGATCATCAGTGATTACTAAGCACTTGCTGTGTGCCAGATATTACTGTATTTACCTGCGCTAACTCACTTAGCTTTGTAACAACCCTATGAAGTAGGTAGTATAATTATCTTCACTTCACAGGTGATGTATTAGAGGCACAGAGAGGTTCAGTAACCACCCTGAGGTCACACAGCAGTAAGTAGCAGAGACGAGATTTGAACCCCATCAGACTAGCTCCTAAACACGATGCTGTATTGCCTCTTGCCAGTCACCTATTTTATCATGGGGAAACCGAGGCACAGAGAATTTAAATGACATGTCCAGAGCCACCCAGCTGGTGAATGGTGGAACCTCAGGCAGTTCCCAGCTTCGTTCTGCTGGAGGGAGCGTGCATTTCGGGTAAAGGGGAGAGAGACGGGCGCTCCCCTGTCTGCCCCAGCCTGACTGCCCCTTCCCACAGGGGGCGTGTGCATCGCCCAGTCGGTGAAGATACCGCGGGAGCCCAAGCCGGGGGAGTTTGACAAGATCATCCGGCGCCTCCTGGAGACCTCAAATGCCAGGGGCATCATCATCTTTGCCAATGAGGATGACATCAGGTGAGGGTGAGGGTGGCAGGGACCCCTGTGGGGACCTTCCCAGACCCGTCCAACCCCAGCCTGGGACCCAGAGGGGGAGGGTGGGCGAGTGAGTGTGGGACTGGGACACCCCTCAGGCAGGGCACAGGCTGGTGCTGGTGGGTGCCCCTGCCCTTCCCCCTCCCTGTGTCCTGCGTCCATTCTGCCACCCAGGGATGGTTGTGCGGTGCAGGTGCTTTAATGGGGGGGCTAAGGCCCTGGGCGTGGGGCCAGAGCACCTAGGTTCTAATTCCGCTCTCTCTCCTGACTGCTCTGTGACCTCAGGCAGGTTTTTCAACCACTCTGGACCTCTTTTCTGCTTAAAAAAGGGAGCTAATGATAATCTGCCTGCTAGTGTTTGGAAACTGAGTGCAGGAACTGGCATAGAGGGCTCCGAGCAGTCTGGCATGCAGGGATGCCTCCCGCCCTCTTTCTTTGGTGAACTCAGAGGAGCGGGAGGAGGCCTGGCCTGTGGTCTTGTCCTGGCCTGGGGACACACTCACTGTGGGCAGGATTGTCCCCATCCTGGGCCTCAGTTTCTGCATCTGGAGAATGGGAGCAGGTGGACTCTGCGTGCCGGGTCACGCAGTCTACAAACCTCGGGCCAGCCCATAGCCCTGCACGTCTGCCTCCAGGGCCTGGGTCCCAGGTCTGAAACTTGGGGCCTTTGGAAGATGACCCCTGGGCCCCTCCTGATGTACTTCCCTCCTTCCTGCCTTGTCCCTTGTTACCACCTCTCGGAGACTGGATGTCAGGGCCATGGTGGGCCGGGCCTCTGACTCCCGAGTCTGAGGGACACGGTCCCTGCTCAGAGTCTGCTGGGGGAGGCCCGCCCTGAATTTGCAGAGGAGGGTGAGACCGCAGGCATGGACCTCCCCAGGCCTCGCTCTTGGTGCCTGAGCTGCCACAGCGGTTGCGCCCTCAGGCCTCCCCTGCCCACCCAGGGCGCCCGGCCACTCCCGCCTCACGCCCATCGCCCTGACTCCCTCTCTATTGCTGACGAGCATCTTCTCTGGGTCTCATCCTTTCCAATGATGAAGGGCCCGTCCTGGACTCCTAAATTATAGGAAAACAGGTTTCTCCCCAGGAGACATTGCCGGGTCCCTTCAGGGATGGAGGGGAAAGTTCTGGAACATCATTAAGGCCTCAAAAGCCTAAGGACCAGCTCTGATGGAGATCACTCAGGGGGCCCAGGACCAGGGGCAACCTCAGAGACAACCTGACATCTCTGAGCCGGGCCCAGGGGTTGCTCCTGGCCTCCCTCACAGCTTATGTGTAGGTTCCTTAACTGTGGCTCTGGAGGTTCCTATTCCCCACAGGTCAGCCAGCTCTGGGAAGGGGGGCATGGGGCGGGGGGGGGGGGGGGGGGGGGGGGGGGGGGGGGCCCGGGGAGGGGCTGTGGAGGGGTGGGACCCCTTCTGAGCTCCTTTTCCTCAGGTCTCTCACCCACCCGGATGTGCCCCCACTCCAGGACCCCAGCTCAGCTCGGGCGGACGCCCAGCTGGGAGGGATGGGTGAGGGGGGGGAGGGCCCGACTGACTCAAGGGCCTCTAGGAAGTGTGACGGTAGGTGGGGCATTTCTGGAAAATCCACATGCGTTTCTGGAAGCAAACAGAAGTAAAAATAAACCCAGGTGACTTTGCAGGGATGGAGGCCTGGTCATTTCTGGTGGCAGGATGCAAGCGGGTATTAATGGGGCTGTGGGTGTGGGTTCTGAGAGCGGCCGCACCTGTGGTGAGCGTGCCCTGGGTGGGGGTGGGGGCGGCAGCAGCAGGTTTGGGGGTGTGGATATGCTGACAGAGGAGGTTGGAGGAGGGAAGGTGTGGGCTCTGGGGCCTGGAAGCAGGTTTCTCCCTGGCCGTCCAAGGCTGTCTCCCAGGGGGGCGGCTTCTGCGCAGGCCCCGCCCCTGCCCAAGCCCTGGAGTTGTGTCCTGGCTCTCACCCGTGGGAGGGGCCTGGCCAGTTTTTAGTATTTTGGCCTCTCACTTGCTATGTGATCCTGAACAAGCCACTTTCCTCCTCTGTGCTCCAGTGGAAGGAGTGAAGTGGGGGAGTTTCTCCCAGCCCTCCCCGTTTTTCTCCTTCTATTGGTAGCAGATGTCGGTAAGGGCCACTTAGTTTCTGCAACTTTTAAGCACTGACTGAGCGCGTCCGCGGTCTCGGCCCTGCGCTGGGCCCCAGGGCTCCTGGTTGAATGCGGACCACTGCCGCAGTGGGGGCAGCTCGTTGCAGAACCTGGCCTTTGACACAGAAGGCGGGGGGGCGGGAGGGCACTGCTGGCAGGGAAGTAGCAGTGCAGAGGGGTGTGTGCACGCACGTGTGTGTACACAGGTGCGCGTGCAGATCTGAGAAGGGGTCAGGAGATGTGGGCGTGGGTTTAGGGCGAGGGTGGCTTGAACCTGAGAGGACAGGGTTGGGCAGGTGTAGTTCTGGGAGCCTGGGTCAGGCACGAGGCAGGCGTAGACCGAGGGAAACAGCTGTGGTCTTTGCAGGGACAGATTTGGCTCTAGGAGACAGGAGTGGGCCTGGGGAGCCCATGGAGGACCTGTAGGCAGGTGTGGGCCTCGGGGACAGACAGGGGTTAGGGGTACATGTGTGATATGGCTGAGAGGGGTACCCGTGGGCCTGTGGGCAGGTGTGGTCAGGGGCAGAGGGAACCATGGACCTGTGGGGACAGGCATGGGTGCTGGTGCAGCGGTGGGCCCTGGCTCATGTGGGCTAGCAGTGGGGGACCTGGGCATAGTCTGGGGGACATCCTGGGCTGTGAGGGGGACTGGTCAGCTGATGGCCCATGACCAGGTACAGCCAGAATGGGGGCAGTTGCACGGACGGACACGGCTGGGCCGGGCCACTGTGTATTCCCGCAGGCGTGTGCTGGAGGCAGCACGGAAGGCCAACCAGACAGGCCACTTCTTCTGGATGGGCTCGGACAGCTGGGGCTCCAAGATCGCACCTGTGCTGCACCTGGAGGAGGTGGCCGAGGGCGCGGTCACTATCCTCCCCAAGAGGATGTCCGTGCGAGGTAGGCCCTGCTGGCCCTGATGGCGCGCCCGCTACTCTCACCACCGCTGTCTGCGTCGTCCCTGCCTGTCCCTCGGTATTGTCCCCTCGCCCCACTCCCTTCCGCTCCCACTCCTTGTCTTTTCACACCCCATCTGCCTTTGTCCTTGGCCCACAGCCTCTTCGTGCCGACGTACCGGCTGGCTTTTCTGGCCACACTCAGGCCAGCAAGATGCAAATCCAGATTCAGGACTTTTCTCCCTCCCTTCTCAGATGTTTTTGGGTGTGGGAGACGTGTGGCACATCAGGAGGCTCATTTATCAAGGACTCCCCTTCCTCCCCATATGCACTCATGCCTTCTCCACCTGGAACATGGCCCTTGTCCTGCCCGGAGGGCGCCCTCTGCTGGAAGGGGCCTGGAGCTGCCAGCAGGCCGGGAGAAAGGGGTGCTGGGTGGGGCAGGGAACTCCCTGCAGAACCTGCCTGGGGCTGGCAGGCCCAGGGTAGTATTGGGGCGGGGCCTGCCCTGCCCTGCTTAGCACGCCTTCCCCTAACCCACAGTCACCCTGGGCAGGAACAGACTGCTGTGGCCAGACCTCGCTGTGGGGTGCGAAGCTCCCTCTCATGGCCCTATTTGCCAGGGACCGCAGTGTCCCTGACCTGGAGGAGGCAGGCTCCTGGGGCCTCCTCCCCTGCTCTCGCTCCCTTTGATGGAAAAGCCAGCAGACATCTGTCTTCAACAAACTCCAAGAGACCGAGGCTTGCGCAGGGGAGGGACTTGCTCGAGGCCACACAGCGGGGGCCTCTGTTTACCCGGAGGCAGAGGGGGCACCGGCGGCCATTTCCTCACACCTGCTCAGCCCGAGCTGCACAGGCACAGATAACGGCAGTCACGGCTGCCGGCCCCCGCGAGTGCCAGGCCCCTAACGGGCATCTTGGTTAGTCGTCCCAGCAACCACACGAGAGCCTTCGTCCGCTGTCATTAGGTGAATACACTGAGGCTCAGAGAGATGAGCGACCTAGTGGCAATTGAACTCAGAACTGGCCTGACAAGTCCCCTTTCTCTCTGGACATAAGAGAAGCCTTTAGAGTCGTGGTTCTCATGTGAGGGTGCATTTGACCCTGAAGGGACATTTGGCAATCTTGGGGGACACTTTGCTTGTCACAGTTGGGGAGGGATGCAGCTGGCGTCTGGCGGGCAGAGGCCAGGGGCGATGTTCAACACCCTGCAGTGTGCAGGGCAGCACCCCCTCCCCCCCCGCCCAAGCACGGTCAGGCCCAGAGTGCCGCGGCTGAGCACCGGCCGGTCCCTGCCAATGCCAGCATCTCTCCTGCTGCTCCGACAGACAGTCACTGAGCCTCTGCTTGGACCCTGCCGTGGGCAGGAAGCTCACCATTGAGTTTTCAGGCCTCCGGCCCGGCCCCAGCAGCTGAGTCAACTGTGCACATCACATGGGACAGGCATGGATGTAGCAGAGGCACTGGGTGGAGAGAGAGGGCGTTATTCACCCGCCAGCCTGCTCACCCTGGGGCAGGGCCTTCTGGGCTCAGAGCAGAGCTGGTGAGTCCGCAGGAGCGTGTAGAGGAGGAGGCTGCATCTGTCAGTGATGGACACGTTCTGGACTTAAAGGGAGAAGATCCAGCTCCTGGTCTTGCTGTGTGACCTGGGTCACCCTGGGTCATCACCTCACTGGTTCGGGCTCCTTTCAGAGCCACGGAGCTCAGGTGCTTTTAGGTTTGGGGAGCCCCCCGCCCCAGCCTCTCTTTGCTCCAGTCTCAGGGCCTGCCGGTGGCTTCTCAAAGAGGCCTGAGGTTAGCGCTTCGGTGGTGAAAAGACGGCAGAAACACCCGCCTCATGCTTCTCTTACATTAAGGCCATAGTTGTAAAACTGCGCCTGCCTCCCCTGGGACCTCATGCAGCTCTTTTCATTTAGAATAAAATGAAATGCTCCCTATTTTGTTTTTCCACTGGGCCCCGGATCAGAGAATGTGCTCTTCCCTCCCTCCCTCCCCCGACCCGAGGCATCTGTAAGCCTGGGGGATGCAGGAAGGGATGGGGGCAGGTGGAAGAGGGGGTCCCGAGGCCCTGACGTCCCAGTTCCCTGCCAGGCTTCGACCGCTACTTCTCCAGCCGCACGCTGGACAACAACCGGCGCAACATCTGGTTTGCCGAGTTCTGGGAAGACAACTTCCACTGCAAGCTGAGCCGCCATGCGCTCAAGAAAGGCAGCCACGTCAAGAAGTGCACCAGTGAGTATACTCAAGCCCAGGGACTCAGCCTGAGGGGCAGGCCAGGGTGGGGCCCGGTAGGGTGGGGCTGTGGGGGGAAAGGCTGCAAGGGCTGACTAAGCGGGGAGATACTGCAGGGGCCGGTGTCTCCAGGGTCCAGGCAACCAGGTGGGGAGATGGGCTGGCACCCGAGGGCAGAGTAGGGGGCTCAAGGTGGGGGCCAGAGGGGCAGGCTGGCCGGGTTGGTGTTTGACTTCAGAAGCTTGAGGGCTCAGGGTGCTGGGAGCCTCTGTGGTCTGTGGGAGCACAGGCCACCTGTGACATGCTGAGTGGGGGCAGGCAGAGGTGCCTCCGCGCATGTGGCCACCTCGGGTTCACCTGGAGCCCACAGAACTGAACAGATCCCGGCTGCCTGTGGTGAGTCCTGATGCTCACAGTCTGACCCCTTCACTGAAACCGTCTGTAGCCCTCGGGTGCCCTCCGCCACTCCACCAACAGCAGCTGGACTTCCAGGACGTGCCTGGCCCTGTTCTAAGCACGGCGGATAGAGCAGAGAACAAGAGTCAGAGATCTCTCGGAGTTTGTAACCTGAAAGGGAGACTGACAATAAATAAGATCCGCATGCAGATGTAGGCTGTGTCAAAGGGCACGTGCAGTGGAAACGACGCGGGAAGAAAGAGGTGTAACATCTGAGCAGAGCCCTGAGAGGGCAGGGCACGAGCGTGGAGGGTGGGGCAATGGGTCCATTTTACAGACGGAAAAACAGGCTCAGAGAAGGTAAGTAAAGAGACCAAGTTTCACCGATGGGAGGTGGCAGAGCAGGATTTGAACCGGTCTGAGCTCTAGGCCCTCGGCCCCCTAGGGCTGCCCACGTGATTTGGACGTGGGTCCTTGTGTGCTCTTGGTCCGGGCGGCTCTGCAGCAGGACCTGGCCTCAGTGGCGTTGGGGGCTTCCGGGTGCCCCTCAGTCTGAGAGGTGCCCGCCCGTTCAAGGATCATGGCCTCCCTCTTATACCCTCCTGGACCGACCGGCGCGGCTGGGGCAGAGGGCCACACGATCAGGGGGCCACCTAACAGGCCGTGGGGACATGCCGCATGAATCACTGGCAGTGGGGTCGTCCCCTAGAGCCTGGGAGGTGGGGAGCATACAGCTCTCCGGGGGTCAGGACCCGCCGGGAACCGTGGCCACCAGGACTGGGGCCCGGGCAAGTTCCTCCGTGGGTGTGGGTGGCAGTGTGTGTGCTTGCTCACTTGTGTGTGTGTGATTGTGTGTGTGTGAGTCAGTATGTCTGAGGGAGAGGAGGGTGTGT
Source organism: Micronycteris hirsuta (assembly GCA_004026765.1). Lineage (NCBI taxonomy): Eukaryota > Metazoa > Chordata > Mammalia > Chiroptera > Phyllostomidae > Micronycteris > Micronycteris hirsuta. Next base: position 52,315 of record PVJI01009054.1, read on the forward strand.
GGGGGTGTTTGTGTTCCTTGGTGAGCTAATAACCATAAACCCCACTCCTAGTGTGCGTCCGTGTTCCGGACACTAAGACATCAGTCACTTCACCCTCGCAGTGACTGAGGACTGCTGTGGTCCCCGTGTTACGGAGGCGGGTGGGGGTCAGAGAGCCCAGCACCTTGTCCAAAGCTGTGCGGCCAGTGCCCTCGTCGGCCGTAGTCCCAGCAGAGGTGCCAGAAATCCAGACGTGTCGGGGTGCGGGCTGCGTGCTTGTGAGTAGGGTGAGCACACATCCTGTTCGTTCTTTTTGGGGGGGAGTGTAATTGTTGAGAGCATCCCAGTTTATTCTCAGAAGCGCCCATGTGGGGATGGAGAAATGTATGGCGCCCGATTGTGGGTCATCCGATGTGGCGTGGGGCGGAGACGGGTGAGACTGGAAGTGGGCATGATGGACAGCTGGTCCAGCCTGCCGAGCGCAGGGGGCTTTCTGGAGCCGCCTCTTGGTCTGGGAGATGCAGGCGGGAAGGCCTTGGTCCCTCCTTGGAGACTGTCCGGACTCAGTCCTCAGGTCAGCATCCAAGAGCATCTCCGCACTGGGCCGGTGACCAGGACGAGGGATGCCTGGAGGAGGTGTTTGGATTCGGGAGAGTGCAGCGCTGCACTGTGAGCCCGAGGCAAGCTCTGTGGCCTCTCTGGCCTTTGCTTTGTCACCTGAGAAATGGGCGTGATGGCGAGCCAGCCCAGGGGTGTCTTGGGACAAGTGAGAAAACGTTATTGGAGGCACTTTGTGAACTGAAATGGCTGCTCTCAAGCCTGGCTGTGCATCAAAATCGCCCGGGACCCCACTCCCAGACTCACCACAGAGAACCTGAGGGGTGGGGCCTGGGCAGTGGCACTTTTTTAAAGCTCCCCAGGTGGTTTTATGTATGTTTAGGGCTGGGAACCTTGAGTGGGAGCAGTGCTTCCCCAGCCTTGTTCGCACTGGATCACCTGGGGACCTTTCACAGCTGCAGATGCCTGACTCCCACCCCAGACGTTCTGACTGAACGGGCGCTGGACGCAAGCCGGGCATCGGGGTTTTCAAGAAGTGCCCCGGGTGGTTCAGCTGTGCGGCAAAGCGCAGGTGGCTCAGAGGGAGAGGTGGGCAGGGGAGGGTGGGGAGCCCGTGTGCCAGGCAGGAGGGGAGGGCGTGAGCAAAGGGGCAGAAGCTAGAATGAACGCGGGGTTGCGGCGCGGAGTGGAAGGACAGCACCTCGCAGCCAACCTGGATCCTTCCCGTTGCATCCGCAGTCCCAGCAGAGACTGGTAAGAGTTCCTGTGTGGCCCCAAGTCAGGTGCAGTGAGCCCGCCCATCTCCGGGTGAGGTGAGGACCGGAGGAGCTGCGGGAATGTGTGTGGGGCCTGAGACAGACCCTGGGAGAGGGCCAGGCAGCTCTGGCTTCCCATGGCCCTGCCCGGTTTGAGCTGGTCCCCTGGGAGACTGTCTTTGGACGGGAGGACGGGGGTGACACCCGTGGTGTACGGCTCTGGGCTGGGCACCTGGGAGGGAGGGGCCTGGGAAGGACTCACCCCCAGGTCTGGCTCTGACTCTGCCTTCTCCCTGCTGTGTGACCTTGCACAAGTTATTTAACCTCTCCGAGTCTCAGAAGTTTGTAGAACAAGGAAGATAACACTCATCGCAGCGGGTTGTTGGAGGGTTGGAGATAAAGTGTGTGAAGAGGCTGGTTGAATAACGGTGCCTGTGAGAGGTGCTGGTGCAGTGCCTGTCGTTGCTGACAGAGAGCTAGTGAGGGAGATGGGGTTTACAGGCTGCTGGGTGGCGCAGCAGCTGAGGTCGGCTGCACGGTGGCGGCAGCCGTCAGAGCCGGGACCCTGAGGGTGGCGGTGTCGGCAGCCACAGGTGTCGCGCCCATTCACAGAAGAGAAGACCGGGGCAGGTTTCTGAACATCAGAGCGCTGGACAACTGGCAGAGCCGGAGTCCCCCAGGCCGCTCCTCTGGGCCCCCTCTCTCTCGCCCCCAGCCAGCTCCGGGTACTCCACCTTCCGCGCCTCTTCCAGGGCCTGGCTTCCCACTCGCCTCCTCGGGATGCCCGCCCCTCCGCGCTGCCGGCTGTGGGTCAGCCCACTGCAGTCCCCTAGATCTGAGCAGGTGGCCTCTGCGGTGTCCGCCCACAGGCCTTGCCTGCCCTGCCCCAGGTCTCCCAGTGAGCAGGTGCCACCCTGTGCTGCCTGACAGCGCCCCCAGTCAACGATGGGCCTGGTGGCCTTCTGAGAGGACGGGGGACCCTGGGGTGTTTTACTTGGGAAGATTGGATCCATCCTTCAAGGCTGTCTTCAGTTGAATTTCCTCCAAGACAAAGATTTGAGAGCAAGTAATTTCTTTGGGAGGGGATCCCAGGAAACACTGGCAGGGAGGGAAGGCGGCCACAAAGGGTGCAATAACAAGCAGGCTACCACTGACCAGCGGGGGCTGTACTCCCCTGGGGCTCTGGGACAGAGGAGCATGCTTTTCAGCCATCCCACTGGACATGATTGGGAGCCGGGGAGTATAGACACCACCTCCCGTCAATCACTGGGAGCTCTCCTGCAGGGCGGCAATGCCTCAGCAGCCCAGCCTGCTGCCTGCCGGGGCAATGAGGGCTTCTGTGACCACAGAAGTTCTCAGAGGAGTGGCCGATGCTGGCAGTTGGAGATGGAGCCGGTGTGTCTCAAAGTGGTGAGGAGGAGGGGGGTGGGCACCCATTCTTTCTCAAACATACAGCTGTGAGAGTCCGGCAGACTTGGGTGTGCGTCCTAGTGCTGCCACTTCCCAGCCATGTGGCCACAGGCAGGTCACTTCACCTCCTGAGGCCTCAGTTTCCATCCCCTCTCCCCACCCCCAGCCCTCCCCCAGCAGAGCTGCCTCCCTCGCGGTTTCTGAGAGAAGAGCCAGAGGTGACCTACGGGAAGCACTTGCAGGTGGCACGTGGACCACCCTCACCTAAGTGAGATAGGGGTCACTGAGCGGTCATCTCTGCAGCTGTCACTGCCTGTGGGGGCCAGCGCCTGCTCCCTCCCCCCATCCTGGCCTCCTCCCTGGGCGCTCACAGAGCAGGGTTTTGGGAATAAAAGCTGTAAACGGGGCAGATGTGGCATCTGTCTTTCTGACGGCACTGCCAGCCAGGTGATGGCTGAGCGGAGGAAGGCCCGGTTTATGAGGAAATGGGAGAAATTTACTGCTTGCTGCTCCCGGGGCCGGGAGTGCCGAGAGGGAGGGTGCTGTGTGGCGGCTGGGGTGTGGGAGGGTGCCGCTCACGCAGCCTGTGCTGATAGCAACAGCAGCAGCAGCAGCTAATATTTATGTGGTATTTATTACTTGCAAGCTCTGTTCTTGTGCTTTGCATTTCATCCTCACAGCAACCTATTTTACAGATGAGAAAACTGAGGACTAGAGAAGTTAAAGACGTGCCCAAGGGCACAGGGTACTAAGTAGAAAGCTGGGACTTGAACCCAGGCTGTCTGGCTCCAGCCATGTTTTGCCTTGGGCCAGCTGATGTCCTGCCCCCAGGGCCCTCGTGGCTGTTCCAGCCTGGCTTTGAAGGACCTTCTCACTTCCACATTCCCGGAGGAGCCCCAGGAGGCCTCCTTCCAGAGGAAAGGAGGACCAGCACTTAGAACTGCGCGCTCTGTGCCAGCCCGGCGTGCACTAGAGGAGCTCATGTCCCCTCAGCCCCCAGCCGGGTGGTGCGCAGGGGGTCCTGGGCCCTCACCCTCATTGCTGCTGTTCATGCCAGTTTTCATCCTGGGGTCAAATTCTTGGGGATGTGCAAGCATTGTTTCCTTCGGAGGGGCCCGTGGCCAGCGGAGGGCTGCGGAGCCCTGGGCTAAATGGCCAGGTCGCTCAGAGCTGGCAGGAGCACGTTTGAGAGTCCGGAACCGCTGCTGCTGGGCACGTCCCTCCGTCTTCCTGCCCCTGCGGCGCCGATCCCTCCGCCCCAACCTGCAGCCCCCGGACACCCAGGCTGGCTCTGCGTTCCCTGGGACAGGAGTTGGTGGAGGGCCGAGGCCCAGTTTTGGGGACAGACCTAGGGATGGAGAGAGCAAGGCTGAGTTGTACAGAGATACCCCAGACTGGAAAGCAGGTGACTCGATTGAGGCTGAAAATCGGGGAAGGGGCCAGCAGAAACCTGCGTGCTGTGGGGCGAAAGAACAAGTGTGTGATTCTGGACGTGGGAGAGCCCGCTGTGGGGCTTCCGGAAGTGCCTGAAGGATGGGCGTGGGAGCCTGGCCTCAGCAACCGCGCTTGAGGAGCACTCAGAAAGAATGGCGTGTCTCAGGGAGGTGGCGGGAGAGTGGCTTATCCTCAGGTGGAGTCAGGAAAGAGGGGAGTGGCCAGAAGTGCAGCGCAGCAGCTTTCTTCCCATCTGTGCATGGGTGCTGAGCTGCCCTGGGCCCCTGTGTGTGTGTGGGGGGGGGGGGAGGTGTGCACGTGCGCACGCGCACACCAGAGGAAGAGTGTCAGAGAGGGGAGGAAAGCTGAGGCCTATGGAGGAGTTTGTGGGTGAGGTGTGATGCTGTGCATTTTAGCTCTGCACTGCACCTCCTTGAGTCCCCCCGGTGGCCTTCCAGGTGAGTAATGCTGTCTTGAATTTGCATGTGAGGGCACTGGGCTCTGGGAGACTGGTTACCTAGCCTGGGTCCTACAGCTAGTCCACAGCAGAGCCAGAAGTCGGGGCAGCTGTGTTTGCTAGGTCTGCCACACCCAGGCTCCCTCTGGGGGATCCTGGGACCCTCTGGCCCGAGGAACAAAAGCTGATGCGTATTTGTACATTCATATGTGAATGCAAGCTTATATACGTGTAGGCGTGTGGTGCGTACACATACCTATTTGGGGTTCCACGTGTGGACCTGTGCCTGTGAGTGCAGTCGCGGCCAGTGCCCCCACCCCCCCCCCGTGCCCCCGTGCCCCCGTGCCCCTCGGCCCTCGCCATCTCCGCTTTTTCCAGTGGAGTCGGTGGCCCTGGGGGCGGTCCTCAGCCTAAGGCTGGCGGGGCTGGGCCTTTATCCCCAGCGCTGCACCAGGCGCCCCACAGTTTCCAGGAAGTCCCTGGAAGGACTGGGCGCACACCGGTCTTAGCTACTTTCCCTTCCTGTCTCACTTCCCCACCCCCCACTGGTGCTCGGGTCGGCCCCCCAAATAAAACACGGGCATTCAAATCCTTGTCAGGACCTGCCGTGGCGCCTCTCCGCCAGGCAGCGGGTAGATCTGAATGATCACCTGTTTGTATGAATGCCTTGCTAATTGTGTAGCTGGACACATATTTTTGTGTGTTTATGTTTGCATGTGCATATGTGTACAGACGTGTTTGAATACATGCATGTTCATGTGTTGCTAGCCTACATGAATAGATGTGAAAGTCTGTGGGTGCGAATCTGGTTGGTTTTGTGTCCTGCGTGAGGGGCTGCATCACGTACATGTGTGTGTGTGTGTGTGTGTGTGTGTGTGTGTAGAACTCGGGGGGTTGCCCTGGGCAGGGTGAGTTGTGGAGAGGTGAGGGGGAGTCAAGAAGGAGCTCTGATTATTTCAACCTTGAAAACTCATTTCAATGACAATTTATAGCCTGCAGACAAAGGCCACAGTCACCGTAGTAACCGCAGCTGTGGGGTTTTGATGGAGAAAATCTTCCCCGATCGCTCCCTGGTCCCTGGCTGGCTGTCGCCGTGGCAGAGCCTTGCGCATCTCTGGCTCGCTGGGCCCCGGGACACAATTAGGACATCTTTGAACTGCTGCTGCTGTGCGTCTGGGATCTGTCCCTCCCACTGTCTCTCAGAAATGTGTGTCTCACCTCCTCCTGGAGCTGCAGTGCCCCTGCCTGGGCCTGGGGTCCCACCCACCTGTGAGAGGGGATTTTCTGACCCCCTTCCCTCCATGGCCACCCACCTCCTCTAACCCTGCAGACGAGGATCCTTAACTCCTGGTTAGGCCTGATCTGACCATTGGCACAGGGCCTGGGCCCCAGAAAGGGGATGGAGGCAGGTCAGGGGTCTGCGCGGAGGGAGAAGAAGGGGAGGGACTGTTCAGGGTAGTGGTTGAAACTCTTGCAGACTCAGAGAAATCCGGGTTCAAATCCCAGCCCTGCCAGCTGCCTCCCAGGCCAATCCTCAGGCCTGTATGAACACTACTGGTGCCAGGATTCCTGTGAGACTCGGTTTGTCACTTGACCATCTGCAAACCTCAGTCACCTCCTCCTCCTGGGGGGCCATTCCGGCCTCCCTCCCAGAGCCACGGGGAAGAGGAAATGGCAGGGGCGTGAAGGCTGTCTGTGCGCCGCAGCCGTGCCGCTGGGCTGTGTGCTGAGCAGCTGGGCTGTGTGGAGAGCTGCACCGATCACGGGCGCAGCTTCGGGAAGGAGCATCTTGTCCTTGTTTTGCTGGTGTTGGTGACTCCTGCACCCTGCAGCAGGTGCCAGCACACCTTGGCTTTGTTGCTGTGCTTCCTGTGGGGCTGGGGGAAGGGCCCTCAGGAAGGGGTGTGTGAGAGAGAGTGTGCATGTGTGTATGTGTACGTGTATATATACATGTGCCTGCAGAGCGCATTCTCAAGGCCTGGTGCTCTGTCGGAGGTAAAGGCTCTTTGCAGACCTCCACACTGCACCTGTTTCCTCATCTGTGATTGGGGCTACACTTGAGACAGAAGCCAAGGATGAGGCAGTGTGTTAGGGGTTTCTAGAAGTCCACAGCTGGCACCGTGACAGCTTGGGGTGGAGTTTTGGAGGGCGCACGGGACCCCCAGCCCTTCTCATAGGAGGCTCCCGGGCAGAGGCAGGCTTCCTGGTGTGGGGGTCCTCCTGCGGGGTCATACGCACAGGTGGCTTTGTGACCCCTAGCGAGAGCACTTGGTCCAGGGCCCGAGTGGCCCAGGAATGGATGCTTCAGCGGAACTGCTGAGGAGGGGGGCCCCTGGGGAGACAGGGAGAGCAGAGGCCGAGGGCAGCTCAGCTGGGGAGGTGCAGCCAGGGCCCATCGGCCGGGTGTGTCCTTGGCCTTGGGAGAGAGCTGCCTCCCTTCTGCAGTGGCCGCAGCCTCCTCCCCTTCCGTCCTGGTTAATAATTCAGTCCATCCAGTTGAGCTGAGGGGTGATGGGAACTGCAGGGGAGCTGATTTTACCTCCTTCAGGCTGCAGAGGGCAGGCCCTGGGGGCTGGGGGAGCGAGTGCGGGGTCCGGGGCGGGGGCTTTCTGGGCCACCCTGTCCCGGCCCCCGCGTTGCCCTCTGAGGACAGGATCGTGCCTTGCATCTCTCCCAGCTTTTAGAACCTTGTGCTCAGCGGCCTGCGGCAGAGGGCAGGCTGGCGGAGCTGGAAAATTTGCTTTTCCCGTTCATCCTGTCTCTGTGCCTTGGCCTAGAAATAGCTTTTCCCGTTAGCAAAGCTGGGCTGGCACAGAGCTCTTGAGGCGGGCGGGGCTTAACCTGCCTCTGCACCCTGGTGCTGAACAAACTTCTGTGGCCTTGGCAAGCGCCTGGCCTCTCTCTGTGACCTGCCGTGAATGTTAGCCCATTAGCTCTCCTAGGGCCCCGATCCTGACCCTATGAGATGGGGTGAGAGGTTCAAGGTCACACAGCTGGAGGTGCCGGTGGAGCTGGGGTTCCAGCCGGGACAGTCCTGTGCACATGCAGCGCGGTGGTAGCAGGTCGCACATGAGGGGCTTCGCTGGCCGCTGAAGGCCAGGGAGGCAGCCTCGGAGCCCCTTCCAGCCCTGAGGCAGCACTGTGAGCTGAGCTCTGTCTGGACCGAGCAGCGCCTCCCAGAGCCAACTGGATGTCCGCCCCAAACTGTCTGATCTGAGTGATGACTCTGGACTCTGACCTCGAGGTTGGGGGAACTGGAGGCAGGTTCAGCCCTTGGTCACAGGGTCCAGGCGGCCAAGGCACGGATGTGAGGTGTGTGGTGGAGCCCTGGGCAGGCAGGGCATGGTCAGCGTCACTGGGTAAAACCGCAGGAACCAGGGGTGAGCTTGGGACTCCCAGGGCCTAAGGTCGAGTGCAGTCTGGGATGGAGGGAGGGAGGGGCGGGAGCTGGGACCCTCATCCTGTCACCCAGAGGCCGGCTGTGTGACCTGGGACTTCCCTCTCTGGGCTTCAGTGTTTTTATCTGTAAAATGGCAGAATTGGGGCAGATGGTCCCTACTGTCCTGCCTCCCTAGCATGGGGACTCCAGGGTTTCTAGTGTCCACTCAGCAGTCGGTGAGTGTCGTCCTGAGCGAGGCTGAGAACGGGCTGGGGGCCTGGCCAGCTGAGGGGTGACATGCCACAGCTGGGTTATCCTACTTCCTGGGGGGACAGCGATTGATCTTTCAGGTGCGAGGGGATTAGGTGGTGGAGCAGACCAGAGGGATAGCAGTGCGTCGCCTGCACCCCGTGTCTGTCTCTGGGGTATTAAAGGGGGGTGGACGCAGTGACCTCAGCAGTTCCCGGGGGATCAGCAGTGACCTCAGGAGTTCCCAGGGGATCAACCTGGCCCCCCCACAACAGGGGCTGGAGGCTCAGGGCAGCGGCTCATAGGGCTGGGTGGGCACAGAGGCAGCTGCTCACCCCGCTGCCTGCTGAGGAATGACCTGGGCAAGGTGCGGCACTGGCCCTCCAGCACGGTGGCCTGGGGCGGGGCTGTCTTATGAGGGGTGATTTCCTGGCCTTTCGGGAGGAGGCTGCGGCCATGCTGTGTGCAGGGGCTGTGGCCTAAGGAGGGAAACTGGGCTCCTGTGATGCTCTGCTCATCCCCCTCCCCCCGCCATCCCTCTGCCCCCATGTCCTCACCTCAGAGTCCCTGCCTCCTCTTCTCCCCTCCTTACTTTCCTGCCCCGTCCCCCAAATCCGGCTCCCACAGTCCCTCGGGTGTATGTGGGGCACAGGCTTGGAGCCAGAGTGCCTGGGTTCAGATCCAGCCCTGTGTGGTCCTGGAACATCACTGAGCTCTTCTGTGCCTCAGTTTCCTCATCTCTGTCGTGGGGGCAATTTCTCGCCTCAGCATTGTTTTGAGAATTCAACGAGTTGAGAAACACAAAGAGCTTCGAGCAGTGCTGGGCGCGGAGAAGGTGTGCAGTGGAAGCAAGCATCCTTGTTCTTCACCATGGTTACCAGGGCCCAGGCCAGGCAGCGCCCCCTCCTCCAGAAGGCCATCCTGGCCTGTCCCCTCCCTCAGAAAGCCCTTGTTGTGACCGCTTAGCGCAGTAGTGATGTGGCTAGTCACCTGCTCTGTGCCAGGTGTTGTCCGCACCTCTGCGGCGCAGGACTACGACTCTCCTTTACTGAGAGGACACCGAGGCCTCGGGCAGCCCAGGAGCTTGCACAGGGCAGAGCAGAGCGGTTGGGGGTGCCCAGAGCCCTGAGGCAGCACTGAGGTTTGCAGTGAGAAAGGGGTAGGGGTGTGCTCCCCGTTTGCGTGGTTGACTCCCCTGGCTAATGGGGAGGTCATTGACTTGGGGGAAGGGTGGGTAGGGACAGTGGTGACTGCGGGTGTCTGGGGCAACTAGAGGCCATTGAGAGAGGACAGCAGGAAGCCTGGGCCCTGAAACCCGAGGGACCGTGGTAGTCTCTCAGCCTCTCTGGGCCTCATTTCCCCACCGGTGCACTGTGGTGAGGGCAGTGTGCTCTGGCTGCAGCAGCTGCCCGGGGTGAGCGGTGTGGGGGCACCACTGTCCTCGGTGGCAGGCAGAGCTCTTGTCCTGGTGATGTCCCAGCTTGTGCTGGTCCTGCTGCTCCCATGGTTATCCTGGGCCAGGCGGGGGCGAGACGGCAGGCACCACAGCCCCCGAGTGACAGTGACAAGGGCATCTGCCCTGGCTGTTCTGGGGCCTCTGGGCACAGGGTGCAGGGCACAGAGGTGAGAGCAGTGGGCCCTCCCCTTCACCCTTCGGGGCCCCCAGGTGCCTCCACCAGACCGTCTCTGGGGGCAAGCAAGCTGTGGGCTAGGAACCGGGTGAGCTGGCCCACTCGGGCGCGTGCCTCCTCTGCTGCCCCCTGCACCGTCCGCGAGGATGGTGGGCGGTGCTCACTCTGGGGTTTGGTTGCAGACCGCGAGCGCATCGGGCAGGACTCAGCGTACGAGCAGGAGGGAAAGGTGCAGTTTGTGATTGATGCCGTGTACGCCATGGGCCACGCGCTGCATGCCATGCACCGGGACCTGTGTCCGGGCCGCGTAGGGCTCTGCCCGCGCATGGACCCTGTGGACGGCTCCCAGCTGCTCAAGTATATCCGCAGTGTCAACTTCTCAGGTGGGAGCATGGTGTGGGGCTCCACCCAGCCTGGGGCCCTGAGCCATGCAGCCGGGGAAAGGCCCAGTGGGGTGGGGTGGGGGGCTCTCTTCAGGTGTTTCCAAGGGGTGAAACGTCCCCAGATGCTCCCTCCAGGGGCCTCCCCAGAGGGATTATGGCCCTGGGCATCATAATCCTCCCTGCCTTTGGGTAAAGTCTCAGCAAAGAAACTGAGTGTGAGTTACCCACTGCCTCCACAGGCATTGCGGGGAACCCCGTGACCTTCAATGAGAACGGCGATGCGCCCGGGCGCTACGACATCTACCAGTACCAGCTGCGCAACGGCTCTGCCGAGTACAAGGTGATCGGCTCCTGGACCGACCACCTGCACCTCAGAGTAAGTGCCTGGCAGGCGGGGGAGGGGGCTCAGGGGGGGGAGAGTCACTTACCCAATCCGACCCTCGGGAGGGGGGCCAAGGGGAGGCGGCCCCTGAGTAGCCCCCAGCCCCACCCCCACCCCATCTCTGGGATTGCTGCTGCCAAGTCAGGGTTTTGTTCCACGCCCCTCCTGGACCGCACAGGGCCCTGAGGCTGCCACCCTGAAAGGGGAGGACAGGCAGCTGGACTTCTGCTGTGTGTCTGCCCCTCCCTTTCCCTTGGCCGGGGCCTTTCTGCCTGCCGCCCACTTGCAGGGAAAAAGCCCTGGGTAGACGGCTCACACTGGAGTGAAATGCTCGGAGGCTTCGCAGCGTGGGGTGGGCGGGGGGAGGGCTGCGCTGGACAGAGGACGATGTTTAAGGCAAAGGCGCAGTCAAAGGGTGGGCTAGAGAGCTGCGTGAGTCTGTCCTCCAGCACTGCCACACCCCACGGGGGCTGTCGTTTTCCTGGGTGACACGGGGTGTGGGGGGCACTTCTCCTGGGTCCTCCCAGCCACACTCCCCAGCTCACAGCTGCTCCGGGGACATGGTGGCGTTCCCTCTCTGGCCCTCAGGGTCCCCAGCTGTGAAATAGAGCAGTGTCTTTAGAGAGGAAGGACCTGTGGTTTGTTCCACAAGGAAATGCCCATGGACTTGGTTCCTACCTCGCAAGGTGAAGGGGGAGCCGGGCTCTGGCGTGCACAGTGTGGCGTCTGGATGGACCAGAGAGGCTGCAGGGCCCCGGTCCACCCCTGGCCTCGGAAAGCCGCATTGTGTCCCAGCGCCCCTCTCGTCCCACTCTCTGGTGACGAGCCCCTGGAGCTCTTCAGAGCACTTTCTGCCCCTGCCCTCAGTTAGCCTGACAATCTCTGAGGTCAGAGGTGAGAGCTCAGGAAAGCCAGCCTGAGGGACCTTCAAGACCACACAGCATGGGGTGGGGGCGGGACAGAGCCCGTTGCTGTGGTGATGCTCCTTGGGTTGCTGGGCAGAGACAGAGAGAGCAGGGCAGGTGGGCACACTGGGCAACATGGGAAGTTACCCCGCATGGAACCCTGTCTCAGCTAAGTGCAGTGGGGACCAGCGACTCCGTTCCTAGTAGCAGCAGCCGCTGGTCCTTGCTGAGCACCCGCGCGGTGCACAGCCCCTGTTCTGAGGACGTGACCTCACTGTGAGGACCGCAGCCGTGAGGCAGGCAGGTGCTGTTACTGCCCCTGCTGCAGGCGTGGTAGGTAAGCAAAGGGTTGCAGTAGGCTCCTCCCCCAGGCCCTCTGCCAGCATGGAGTATGGGGGGGTGGGAGGAGCTGAGGAGGGCTGTGCTGTGAGGGCGGAGCAGGCATGGCTCAGGGGGCCGAGGAAGAGGCCTGCCCCGGCTGCCCTCTGTCAGCCTCCCGGGTCTGAGGTGGCCTCTTGTGGCCGGTGCTTCTCCCATAGATTCCGTGGAGATTCACCGGCCCTGCTGACTCAGCCCTGCCTGGAGGCTGGCAGTGCTGCAGGGAAGCAGACACACAGACCCTGCCCTTCAGGCTGACTTCTGGCGAAATCAAAGGTTTTCCTTTATGACTTCCAAGTGGAAACCGCCCTGAGTAACAAGGGCAGAGCAGCTTCGCATCTGCTATCACTGGGTCGGGTGGAGAACAAAGGCTCAGAGAGGTAGAGGGTTTGCTCAGGGGTGCACAGCCGCCAGCAGCACAGCCGTGCTCTGCAGTTGGAGCTCATTCACTGCTCTTGCCACTGCAGCCAGAGCTTTTCAGAACCTGTGCCCTCTGGGGAGAGGTCCTTGCCCTGCAGCGGGGTGCACGGGGCTGCCCTTGCCACCCGGCACGGTGATGGCACTGGTCGCTGCTGCACTCTCTGGCTAACGGGACCACATGACCCTGTCCTGCCTTCTCCCTCAGGATTTTCTTTTGTCTGCTGGGGGGCCATCCTTGGATTCCCCACCCCCCCCACCGTACCTTGTTCCTCGGCTCTGAAACCCTCTCCTCGGCCTGGAGCCACTGTTCCTTCTCCAGGAGTGAGCACCTGGCACCAGAGTGGCCCAGCCTGGGCAGGCCCACTGCTCTCCAGCTGTCCACTCTCCCTTAGAGTGTCTTCACGTAGAACGGCTGCTTTGAAAACGGCCCCCAAGTGTGGCCAGCTCCCTTGCCGAGCGTCCGGAGCTCCTTTGGGGCCTCTTGCTCACTGCCCAGAATTCTGTAGCGAGCGTGGCACACGCCCATGCTCCTGTGGCTCCCTTGCTTGCGGTGATTTGTCTTCAGGGACATGGGATGGTGAGCAGCACTGGTGTAGAGCACCATGTAAAGGAACACTAAACCCGGGTACTCGGTGAGTGCCCTGTGAGTAAGCCTTTGCTTGTTCTGTGCTGACCGCAGCTCCCTGGTCTGCCCAGGGGCGGCCCTGTGGGCCGAGCCTTAGGGAGAGCTTCTCCACTCCAGGGTGCACCCGAACCACCTGGGGGTCTTATTGAAACTCAGACTCGAAGTCAGTAGGTCTGAGGTGGACCAGAATTCTGCTTTTCCAACAAGCTCCTGGGCGATGCTGCTGTTGCTAGTCTGGGCCCACTGCTGAGCAGCAAGGCGTGAAGGGGATCAGCTCTCCTGAGCGGTTCCTGCTCTGCGGAGCGAGTCCAGGCCATCACTGCTGCTGTTTGAGCTCAGTGCCCCATGCAACCCTTGAGAGTTTTGGACCCGATCAGGATTCCTCACAGGTCAGCGTATCTGAATCATGGGGGAGTTTGCTTAAATCCAGCTGTTGGTTTCGGCCGGTCTGGGGGCCCAGGCAGCTGGATCTGTAGCCAGCCTACTCAGGTAGGGGCTGCAGCGGGGTGGTCCCGGGCACGGGCACGGCCTGAGGCCCGCTCCTCTGTGCTGTCGTTGCCAGATAGAGCGGATGCTCTGGCCGGGGAGTGGGCAGCCGTCGCCCCGCTCCATCTGCAGCCTGCCCTGCCAGCCGGGCGAGCGGAAGAAGACAGTGAAGGGCATGCCCTGCTGCTGGCACTGCGAGCCCTGCACCGGCTACCAGTACCAGGTGGACCGCTACACCTGTAAGACCTGTCCCTACGACATGCGGCCCACGGAGAACCGCACTGGCTGCCGGCCCATCCCCATCATCAAGCTCGAGTGGGGCTCACCCTGGGCCGTGCTGCCCCTCTTCCTGGCTGTGGCGGGCATTGCGGCCACACTCTTCGTGGTGGTCACCTTCGTGCGCTACAACGACACGCCGATCGTCAAGGCCTCCGGCCGCGAGCTGAGCTATGTGCTGCTGGCGGGCATCTTCCTGTGCTATGCCACCACCTTCCTCATGATCGCGGAGCCCGACCTGGGGACCTGCTCTTTGCGCCGCATCTTCCTGGGGCTCGGCATGAGCGTCAGCTATGCAGCCCTGCTCACCAAGACCAACCGCATCTACCGCATCTTCGAGCAGGGCAAGCGGTCGGTCAGCGCCCCGCGCTTCATCAGCCCCGCCTCGCAGCTGGCCATCACCTTCAGCCTCATCTCGCTGCAGCTGCTGGGCATCTGTGTGTGGTTTGTGGTGGACCCCTCCCACTCAGTGGTGGACTTCCAGGACCAGCGGACGCTTGACCCCCGCTTTGCCCGGGGCGTGCTCAAGTGCGACATCTCGGACCTGTCGCTCATCTGCCTGCTGGGCTACAGCATGCTGCTCATGGTCACGTGCACGGTGTACGCCATCAAGACACGCGGCGTGCCGGAGACCTTCAACGAGGCCAAGCCCATCGGCTTCACCATGTACACCACCTGCATTGTCTGGCTGGCCTTCATCCCCATCTTCTTCGGCACCTCACAGTCGGCAGACAAGGTGAGTGTGGGGGCTGCGGGGTGGGGGCAGGTGCGGGCAGAGAGCAGGGAGTGGCCTGGGGGTGGGTGCTGGCTGGCCCCGCCCTGCTCTGGGAGTGTCCTTTTTCGTGCGCGTTCTCGCTCCATCCTGAGTTTTTTCTCCAGGTTCTGGGTTTTCTCTTTTCCCTCCCTGCCTCCTCTCCCTTTTCTCTCTGTCTCATCTCTTCCCCACTCTCTCCTTTCTCCTCCCTCCTCTCCTTCTTTCTAGCCCCCTTCTTTCCCCATATCTCCACCCTCGCCTCTCCCACCCCTTTCTTTCTTTTTTTTTTAAATTATTTTATTGTTGTTCACTTACAGTTGTCTGCATTTACCCCCCACCCCCAACCCCAGGCAAACCCACCTCCCTCCCTTGCTTCCCCCCTCCCCCTTGGTTTTGTCCATGTGTCCTTTGTAGCAGTTCCTGAATACCCTTGTCCCCATTATCCCCTCCCCCCTCCGCTCTGGTTACTGCCAGAATGTTCTAAACTTTAATGTCTCTGGTTATAATTTGTTTCTCTGGTTGTGTTTTGCTTGCTTACCTCACAAGCATCTTGGCTGTGGCTGATCTGAGTTCCCCGGTAGCTGATCTGGCCTTGGTGCCTTCTCTCATGAGTCCTTATATAAAACCCCTTAACATTTCATATAGTAAAGGCTGCGTGATGATGTACTCCTTGAACTTGACCTTATCTGAGAAGCACTTTATCTGCCCTTCCATTCTAAATGA